>CAJQZP010001707.1:2805000-2895000 GCA_907164705.1 Parnassius apollo
GTAACGATGTTTTCCCTTACGATTCCATCGAGTCCTTTACTCTAAAAACTTTTTTTCCTTGATTTATCCAAATATCTCACTTAGAAGTAACATCCTTAATTTATACTACTATATATACTGTCCTTGTATGTATTAAGAGAATTTACACTAACTTTAAATATTAATTTCAACGCGGCACATAGTAAATAAGAATATAAAATTATAATTAATAATTTTAGTGAGACCGAAGATTCAAAGTAGACAGACTACCATGGCTTTATATGTTAATTAAAAATAGCACATTTTGCAAAAATCCATACTAATATTATAAATGCGAAAGTGTGTTTGTTTGTTTGTTTATCCTTCTTTCACGTCGCAACAGAGCGTCGGCATGGCATGATTTTTTTGTATGGGGATAGTTCGGTGGCTGTAGAGTGACATAGGTTACTTTTTTCCGCGGAAAAACATCCCATTCCCGTGGGAAAATAGAATATGTTGCAAAAGTTTGTCCTTCTTTCACGTCGCAACAGAGCGTCGGCATGGCATGATTTTTTTTGTATGGGGATAGTTCGGTGGCTGTAGAGTGACATAGGTTACTTTTTTCCGCGGAAAAACATCTCATTCCCGTGGGAAAATAGAATATGTTGCAAAAGTTTGTCCTTCTTTCACGTCGCAACAGAGCGTCGGCATGGCATGAATTTTGGTATGTGGATAGTTCGGTGGCTGTAGAGTGACATAGGCTACTTTTTTCAGCGAAAAAAACATAACATTCCCGTGGGAAAATCGAATATGTTGCGTAATTAATTTCAGCTAGGTGGCGCCACCGTAATTATAGAAGATGGACGACGGTACGATGGACGAACACAGAAGGTCAGAATATCTGGATTATTATGTTTTTTTACCAAAATTAAGATAAAAAATGTATGGATCTGTATTTTTCCACGCAATACCGGGAAGTGAGCGATAAAAAACATAAAATTCACCAGCTGATTTTCTTCAAACGTTTTGGTGCATTGTAATTCACAGAATAGGCGATAACCTCGCAAAGAAAAACCTGTGCGTACCCCACGGGAAAAAAATAACAACCGTTTCCCCTTTATTGAAAAAAATAGCAAAAATATAACAAAAAAATGGGTTAAAAAAAAAAAAAGAAACCCCCGGGGGCGTCAACTTATTTATAGTACATACGGTACCTATACGCTTAATTTGTTTCTATTTCGTAACTTATTCGACTACCTGCTTTCGATTTCGGTTGTTTGTTATTTGCTTTATAATATGGTTATCATTGAATGGATTTATATTGGCTTTCATTTTCGGATTTGTGTATTTTCTTGGATTGGTTTTGTTGATTTGGTCGGTATTCCTTTATACATATTTAGACTCTGGCTTTGATTTTGGATTTTGTTTATTTAGAATCGTGAATTGGTTTTCATTGTTTTAGGTTGTTTAACAATATTTCAAAAGAATATTAATAGTATAGATAGTATATACGGTACCTATACACTTACTTCTTTTTTCCTTGGTTATATTTATATTGACTACTGCTTTCGATTTCGGTTTTCTGCGATTTGTTTTATGATTTGGTTTACGTTGGTTCGATTTTTTTTGGCTATCGTTTTTGGATTCGTGTTGTGTCTTGGATTGGTTTTATTGTTTTGATTTTAAAAACTATTTAAAAGAATTATTTATTCCTTTTAGATATTTTGGATTTCCTTTTAAAAAAATATTTAAAAGGAAATTTAATTCCTGTTAGGTATTTAACGTTTTTTTATAAATAGGTTTTTTGTTACTTCATAATGCTTCGCAAACGTAAGTCCAGCCTTTCAAGAGTATCTTCTCAAAGACAAGGGAAAAGATTAGCTCGATCGCTAGAATCTTTAGAAGATGCTGAACTGAGAAGGCAAGAAAAAGCAGAGCGTCACGCTGCTTTTAGAGCATCTGAGACACCTTCTCAACGTCAGCAAAGGCGTCTTGAACAGACAGAGCGTCAGGCTGCTTTAAGAGCTTCCGAAACACCTCAAAGTTAGGAAAAGCGTCTTGAACAGGCAGAGCGTCAAGCTACTTTAATAGCTTTTGAAACACCTTCTCAAAGTCAGCGATAGCGTCTTGAACAGACAGAGCGTCAAGCTACTTTAAGAGCTACTGAAACACCTGCTCAAAGTCAGCAAAGGCGTCTTGAACAAGCAGAGCGTCAATCTACTTTAAGAGCTACTGAAACATCTGATCAAAGTCAGCAAAGGCGTCTTGAACAGGCAAAGCGTCAGCAAAGGCTATTCGAACAAGCGGAACGTCAGGTCGCCTTAAGAGCCGAGGAAATACCTGATGAAACTCAACACAGACTCATTAAGCAAGCTGAACGTCGCTGAACGTCGACAAAATTTTCAAAGAAACAATTGGTCGGTTTTTAATGACACAGCATTCAATTATGATCCGTTAATTGATTATAAAAATCACAGGTTAGTTGTTATCAGACTGATGGACAAGGCGTGTCGATTTTGCAGCGCTTTAAAATGGAAAGATGAGACCGCAGGCATGTGCTGTTCCAATGGCAAAGTGTCTCTTCCGTTACTTGGGGAACCAGAAGAACCTTTGAAAACTCTCTTTTTATATGATGCTAATGAGTCACGACGCTTTTTAAACAGGATCCGGAAATATAACTCATTCTTTCAAATGACGTCCTACGGAGTTGGCTGGGAAATAATAATGCCGGGATTTTCGCCTACATTTACGGTGCAAGGGCAAATTTATCATAGAATAGATTCACTTTTTCCAGCTGAAAACGAACAGCATAAATTTTTAAAAGTACATTTTATGGGTGACGAAGAAATTGAGGTAGACCGTCGCTGCCAATTTATCCAGGGAGTTGAGAGAGACACAGTGTTCAAAATTCAAAGATTCTTGCATGAACGTAACATTTCAGTCAAAACATTTAAAACTGCTTTAGAAAACCTACCTGAAGAGGATTATAAAGTTGTCATTCACGCAGATCGGATCCCTCGAGGAGAGCATGAAAGGCACTACAATGCACCTTTGATAAACGAAATAGCAGCCGTAATTAGTGGTGATCAATTTTCTTCACGAGACATTGTCTTGTGAGCACGTGATGATACATTGCAACGGGTAGCCGATACACACAAGTTTTATGACGCTCTGCAATACCCATTGATTTATCGCAAAGGACAAGAGGGTTATCATTTTCAAATTCCACTCATTTAACCCGGTCACAAAGGAGCCTACTCCGAACAAAAAAGTATCATGTATGGATTTTTATGCGTATCATATGATGTTGCGAGAAAATGATTTTAACCTCTTAGCCCGATGTAGACAATTATTTCATCAATTTTTGGTAGACATGTATGTGAAGGTCAAAAAAAGCTGCGCGTTGGGCATTATATACATTTACAAGATGCAGTTCCTAGCGACGCCAATGTAAACCTCAGAGATTTAGGTAAAATGGTAATTCTGCCGTCATCATTCGTTAACAGTCCCCGCTACCTACACGAGTACACACAAGACGCATTCGCCTATGTACAAACTTACGGAAGACCTGATCTTTTTGTTACTTTTACTTGCAATCCCACATGGAAAGAAATAACCGAGGAGCTAATGCCGGGTCAAAAAAGTACTGACATACACGATTTAGTTGCTAGAGTATTTATATTAACAGTACAAAAATTAATGTATGTAATTAACAAAGGGAAAATTTTCGGAGAGGTGCAATGTTTCATTTATTCAATTGAATGGCAAAAAAGAGGATTACCGCATGCCCACATTCTAATATGGCTTATAGAGAAGTTGCGGCCCAGCAAAATAGACGACATAATAAGCGCCGAGATTCCGGATCCTGATCAAGATAAAGAATTGTATCATACCATCGTCCGAGATATGATTCACGGTCATAATTCAATATCGTCATGTATGAAAGAAGGAAAATGTACAAAGAATTTCCCTAAACAGCTATTAAAAGAAACAGTGCACAATGACAATGGCAACCCTTTATACAGACGCAGAGCTCCCGAAGATGGTGCCGGGAAAGTTACAATCAAATCTCGCTCTGGAGCGTTCGAAACCTTAGATAACAGCTGGATTGTTCCGTATTCGCCCATTCTATGTAAAACGTTTAATGTCCACATTAATGTAGAAGCATGTAGCTCTGTCCGCGTAATCAAGTATATCTGTAAGTACATAAATAAAGGAAGCGACCAAGCAATATTTAATCTCAGGAGTGAAGGTGAGGCAAATCCCGTTAATGAAGTACAGACCTTTCAAGCAGGGCGTTATGTCAGCAGTAACGAGGCAGCGTGGCGTCTCCTTGGCTTCCCTTTACACGAAAGGCACTCAACAGTTACTCACCTTGCTGTGCACTTAGAAAATGGAGAGCGTGTATATTTCATCGAAAGAAATTTCCAAGAAAGAATTGCATCACCGCCAAAAACTACACTAACAGCCTTCTTTCAACTTTGTCAAACCGACCCCTTTGCAAAAACGTTGTTATATTCTGAAGTCCCCCGCTATTATACTTGGAACACATCTAGTAAGGAGTGGAAATGCCGTATTCAAGGCGCGCCTGTTGCAAATTGGCCCAGTGTAAAGTCATCAGATGCCCTTGGTCGTGTAGTCCATGTAACTAATTTTGAATGTTTGACCTGCCGGATATAACTTAAAACTATCAACGGTCTGGAATGCGCAACTTATAGAGAAGCATGTGAAGCTCTGCATCTTTTAGAAAAGGATAATCACTGGGATGACACCATGGAGAAAGCTGTGCAGTGCCAGTCACCAGCCAAAATTAGGGATCTTTATGCAACTCTCATATCATCTTGCGGGCTATCTAATGCACATGAATTGTGGGACAAATATAAAGAGTACATGGCGGAAGATATTTTGCGAAGGTTACAGCAGACACACGTGAACATGACATACAATGAACACATTTATAATGAAGCACTAGGAAAAATTGAAGATAAAGTAATGGCAATGGTAGGCAAAAAATTAAGCGACTTTGGAATGATAAGCCCTCAGCGAACAACCGAAAATGAACTAAGTGATGAAATTATACGTGAAACAAACTACGATGCAGCTGCAGCTTTGCAGCAGCAAGTAGCCGAATTTGTACCCCGCTTGCTTCCCGAACAAAAACGAGTTTTTGACAAATTATTAGGACAAATTGAATCTGGAAATTGTCCACTTTTCTTTTTAGATGCCCCTGGAGGAACTGGGAAGACATTTTTGTTAAATTTATTATTAGCGCAAGTATGGAAAGATAAAAACATTGCTGTGGTCGTAGTTTCCTCCGGTATAGCCGCCACGCTGCTAAGCTGGGGCCGCACTGCACATTCTGTTTTAAAACTCCCTCTAAATCTAGCCCAGGAAGAATCGCTGATCTGCAACTTTATCAAAAATAGTGCACGAGGTATAATGCTACGACAATGCAAATTTAGTGTGGGACGAAAGTACAATGTCGCATAAAAAATCTGTAGAAGCACTAAATCGAACGCTCCAAGATTTGCGCATCAATACCGATGTAATGGGAGGAATGGTGATTTTACTGGCTAGTGACTTTCGCCAAACTTTACATGTCATTCAAAAGGGCACACGTGCAGATGAAATTAAAGCATGCCTCAAGTCGTCTATTTTATGGAACAAGGTGACCAAATTTAGTTTAACTACAAATATGACAGTGCATTTGTATAATGATATCAATGCTGGAAACTATGTTGACACACTATTAAAAATTGGCGATGGGCGGTTGGAAACGGATGCTGAGGGCTGCGTTAAATTGACGAGAGATTTTTGTAATTTAGTACAGAGTCATTCCGAATTAATTGCGAGCGTTTATTCAGATTTAAAGAACAACATGCATGAAGACAAATGGTTATGTGAAAGGGCGATTCTTGCACCAAAAAATGAGAGCATTAACAAAATAAATTCAGATATATTAAGCGAAGTAGCAGGAGAAATAACAGAGTATTTGTCAGTAGACACAGTTATGGACACAGAACAGAGCACTTCATATCCCGCAGAGTTTCCAAATTCTCTAGAGTTGTCACGTGTGCCCTCACATAAGCTTCAATTAAAATTAGGCGTTCCAGTCATGCTAATGCGAAATTTAGGTGCTCCTCAGTTATATAACGGAACAAGGCTGCGTGTGACACATCTTGGACGGACATAATCGGTGCTACAATTTTGACAGACGTAGGAAAAGGTGAAAATGTTATCATACCACGGATTCCTATAATTCCCACAGATCTTCCTTTTTTTTTCAAAATTCAAAAGGTTGCAGTTCCCTATTAAGCTCAGTTTTGCAATGACAATTAATAAATCGAAAGGGCAAACTTTACAGGTAGCAGGGGTCAACTTAGAAAAACCGTACTTCTATCATGGTCCGCTGTATGTAGCATGTTCGCGTGTGTCAAATGCCCAGAATCTCCACATTCTTTCCTCGAATGGAAAAACATATAACATTGTGTACAGTAGCGTCTTAAAATAGCGTTCAGTTAGTTTTTTTTTTTCAAAATTTCCACAATCAATTAATCAGAATTCCCACAGATCTTCCCTTTCAATTCAAAATTTCCTTTTTAGCTCAGTTTCTTTTCAATTCCAAATGCTGCACCTCTGACGGACCTATTAAGCTCAGTTTCCTTTCAACTCAAAAGACTGCATCTCTGACGGATCTTTTATTTGGCTCAGTTTCCTTTCAATTCAGGAAACTGCATCTCTGACGAATCAATTTAGCTCAGTTTCTTTTCAAAAGTCTGCATCCCTGACGGATAATTATGCTCAGTTTCCTTTAATTAAAAAATATCCCATTTCCATTTGGAATAAACAGGCTATTTTCATGCTTTACTATACGCTGCGTTTCAAAACATTTGAATAGACTGGCGAATCAATTTTGCTCAGTTTCCTTTTAATGGCTGCATCTCTGACAAATCTATAAAACTCAGTTTTCTTTCAATTCAAAAAGCAATGGATATTTCATTTCCCAGTGACCATGCGGGCGAAGCCGCGGGTAACAGCTAGTAAAGGAATAAATGTCGTTATCCCCATATATATAGTAATGATTTTTTGCATTATTATTACAATCTGGTTTTCCCCTCAACCCGTCAATTGTTCAGTGTTTAACATTGGTGTCTATTAAATAAAGGACGCTTTGCTTTACTCGCTCGATGTGCAAATTTGCAGTCGCTGTATGAAATGTTTCACCCCTTTATCAAAGCTTTCCGTCAGCGGTTTGGAAATGTTATCAATACGATTGTTTACATTGTGCCATAAGAACTTCTGTATCTGTTAGGGGCCATAAGATGTTCTGGAACTTATTCTAAGTCGCCTCTTACGATACCAGTCTTCTTGGCCATCATCAAGAACTGACATAAATTTCGCTTACTAAAGATGACATTTCGACGATGTTGAAACGTCGTATTTGGTGAAACGAAGATTAAAAATATATAGAGCGGTGACTATAGGCGGTAGATACCAGCATCAAAGAAAAACGTAACGTAACACACACGCTTAGTCGTCAGTTTGGATGGTTGGCGAATCTAATTTTTTCTTCTTATATAAAATTCAAGTGACAAACAAACATACAATCCACCTGATGTTAAGTGGCTCCTGCCTGAAGAAAGATTACAGATGCGTTTTCAACTCTGTGGACTAAGATGGAATACCTCACAGGATTTTATTGTACTTAGTCTCTATATCCTTTAGATCTTAATTTCAATAATGCAGGAACTGCTATTTAGCAGAAATAGTTAAGTAACACAGAGGGACACCCAGCAAGAAAGAAGTCCTATCAGGTAGAAAGTTGTGAACTGTTTAAGAGCTGATTACATAATGTGCTCAACATTTATAACTCATTCAACTAAATTTTAGAAGAAAAAAATGTCTGAAACAATTTGTAGGAAAGACATATTTCTCAATTTATCAGTTAAGTTAGAAATAAAGGTTAGAAAGCACCGCGCTAAATCAGCAGAAGCTTTCCTTAAAAGCTCTGTGTTTTATATGTGAACGTGACATTAAGGCACATCGCGTCTTAATAATTATTGTTTAAAACTTAAATATTTTTTATAGAAAAAGACTAACAAACGAGCACACAGTTCACCTGGTGTGGCCCATAGACATATATATCTATCCTCAATTAAGAATCAAAACGCAGATGCGTTGTCACCCCCGAGGCCCAAGATAAAATGCCACGTTTCCAGTAAAATAGGGTCTCCAGATCTTAACACTCACCATACGAAATAAAACAGTACTAAGCTGCTATTTTACGCTGGCATTCTATCCACTTACCATAAAGGGGACTGTGTGATCATTTATCAATCTTATTCTTTAAAAAAAACTCTCATGTCTGTCTGACATTACTCATTTAGCATGATTCTGATACACATAGCTTATTTCACATCCATATATCTACGCATATACGCTTGTCGGTTGATGCTACTTTTGATGTGACTCATTTATTACATATTGCATATGCGACAACTCTACCAGTCAATCTCTAGTGTAAATTTAATTTATCACTCTTTCCTCATTTACTAATTCTACGCGTCTAAATCCACCGAAACATTCCTTTCTTCATTTTGATCATACAACTTCTTACACAGTTTTATCACACAATTTCTCATCATATCATTCAGATTTACTACTAACACCTATGTTTCTTTTGTGGTCGTAACAGGCTGTGAGTCTTAATTACAATTTCATAAAACAAAAATCTTTTAATAAATGTATCAATACGCCTTAATAAAATTTAAACTGGTGTGGAAATATATTATTGTTAGAGACACTAAGCAGGAGATCGTAACATTTACTCACTCTTGAAGTTTCTTCATCAATTATGATATTCTTTATTTTTATAGATTTCGCAGTTTCCTATTTTATATAACACAAAAAGCAATGCACACGGGGCTTAGGCCTAGAACAAAATTTTGTATAAAATGCTGAACACATCATATTATGTACCGAACATTTTTAGTGATTATTCAGATAGAAGACATCAATAGATATTGCGGGACTGTTCCACAAAATACACAACTTTACAACGATTTTAAGAATAAGATTTTTAGCAATCTAAATTTTACAAGAAAATGTTTTCCATCTCTTGAAAAACATTAATATTTTTAAACTGGATTATTTTCATACTGCAATCATGTTCTTCTTCTTCTTCTATATCAGCCTAAAATATCACTTTTTATAGGATAAGGGTGACAATCGAGCACACAGTCCACCTGATGGTAAGTGGTTGCTGTGGCCCATACACATCTACATATATCCTTGTTTGCAAATTAAAATGCAGATACTTTATCAGCCATGAGGACTAGGATGCAATGCCTCTTTTTCAGTAAAAAAGGGTCTCCGGTTCTATACACTCACTATATGAAACACAGCAGCATTAAGCTGCTAATTTACGCTGGTATTCTGTGAGTGTGTGGTCCTTCCCCGGTCGAACTGACCCATTCGTGCTAAAACTTTACTATTAATATAGCTGTAGCAGAGAAGTTTGCAGGAGAATTGCGATCGAAGTATCAGATGTTTTCTTTGTCGTCGGTCTGGATATTTTACATCTGATATATATGTATAAGACGGCATAGGCACTATCTACCTAAGGCATTAAAGGTGTATCAAGAGGTTTTTTTAGTCTTTGTCAAGTGTTGAAATGCGATGAGAGATCGTTTTTAGCCGCCACCGCACGTAGTCACATTAAAAAAACGAGAAATACGATGCTTATTTGTTTGCCACTATTATTTTCCATTTATGGCAATAATATTCATAATAATTAATATAATTAATAATAATGAATATAATCTAAACAATACTAGTACCATTAGCAACATGAGAAGTTAACATTGTGGCAAAAACAACTAACTCGCAATTCCATGAACTTTACATAATTTTGTAGAAAATATACTTACAGTATTCCTTGTATAGCCAATAAATCCAAAAAAATGTTTTATACACGTACAAGCACACAAAAACAATTTACAAAGTATTAACGCGCACAAACTCCGTTTGATGAGGAGATATACTCGACCGATCCTCGCAAAAACTGTTTAGTGACTGTCTGGGGCTATAACGAATAAGGATCGTATTGCACCCCAATGTCCCGAGTAGGTTTTGCCAGGACTAGAGATCAAAATAAATTTCAAGTTCTCGAAATACATGTATTTCTATAACCGTTTAATATTGCATACATTATATGGGCATTGGTTTAACGTTAATAATCTATATTTAAACAGCAATAAAACTAAATGTATTAAATATACAACAACGAATGTTAAAAATCTGAATACCTATGTGTTTTTAAATGGGAAAGAACTGAGGTCTGTTGAATCATCTATTTAACTGGGCATCACTCTCGACGCAAAGCTTAATTGGGGCTCCCATACATACAGACCAGTAAGCATACTTAGCTCTGCAGCTTATGCTGTAAAAAAGATTAGAGATCACACCAGTCTTGAGACAGCTAGATTAGTTTAATTCGGTTGTTTCCATAGCATTATATCTTATGGGATTTTGCTATGATAACATGCAGCTGATTTAGAAACTATTTTTGTTTTGCAGAAGAGGTCCGTAAGAGCTATTTACAATCTACAAACAAGAGTTTCTTAGAGAAAATTTTAAAGAAATAAATATATTAACTTTGGCCTCTATATTTATATTTACAAAAATTTAATATATGTTTACAATAAAGGTTGTTTGGTAAAAAAAAAGTGATATACACTCTACCAGTTTCTCAACTTACAGAGTCAGTAATTCATTCTTGGGGCAATGTATACACTATTACAACAAAAAAAGAAAGAGAAAGTATACAAGATCTTTCTATTACCAAGTATAAATATTTAGTTAAACAAAAATTGTATGGAAAGGGTATTATGATATAAATTAATACATCGTCGATAATAATCCGTGGGTCATTCCCAGGGATTATTATCGTGCGGTGGTTGCTTCTAAGCTGTTCCTAAAATAAGTTTTGTAAATAGTTTGTAACCATACATATTGTTTTTTTTTTTTTTTGTAAAAGTCCCACTGGGTTTCGTGCTGGTTTTTCCCAGGACAGAGGTTTTTTCGAACCAGTGTTAAAGTAAAAAAATTACGTTCAATAAGAATTTCATGTGATTAATAGTGAATAAAAATAATTATATTCTATTCTATTTCATTCTAGTGAGGATCACCTCATTAAAATAAAATAGAATAGAATTTCTAATTATTATATAACATATAGATATTTTCCAATTTTTATGTTCTTAATTATTGCGTAGCACAATGAATTATTGTAAACTGTTTTGGGTGGCTTAGCCCGGGGTTCTTTTCTAGCATTGGGTGACCACCGAGCACACAGTACGCCTGATAGTAAGTGGGTGCTGTGGTCCATAGACATCAACAATTATCCTCAATTAAGAATGAAAATACAGATGCGTTGTCATCCCTAAGGACTAAGATGGAAATGCCTCGATCCAATAAAAAGGGTCTCCGTTTCTCTACACTCAATATACAAAACACAGCAGCATTAAGCTGCTATTTTTCGGTGCTACTCTGTGAGAGCGTGGTCCTGCCCTGGTTGAGCCGACCGATTCATGTTACAACTATAATGTAGCGGCAGCGTGACTCAATCACGTAAACGTAGGCGTACCACGTTGCTTGCTGGTTTTCCCTAGGGCAAAGGTATTTTTTCGAACCAGTGGTTAATAAAACGTAAAAGTGACTTACAATAATTACCAATACCAATAGGTAAATCTATACTGATTGAATGAAAAAGTTTCTATTTCTATGTATAGGGAAAGAGCTCTTTTCAGCTTTAGTTTGTTCTCATTTTTATATGCTTCGGTGACTTTTTATTTAACTTATTTTATATTATAAATGAATTAAAAATTTAATGCAATAGGATTCTTTAATTTGTGTTTGGTACAAAAGATTCATCAGAATGTTTAGTAAGTTTTCCTTTCCAAATTAACTTAAAAAACACGTCTCTTAACCTAAGTTGTACAACAGCTTCGTAATAGTACAGCCACTGTTGCATTCTACTTAAAAGTAGGAAAAGCCAGTATAATTAAAAAGCTTTGAAGCATTCCATCGTAATCTTCAGTTGTGACAAAGCATATCTAGCCTTCTTTGTTTTATGTTCATTGCACGCATTTATGGGCAACTGAGCCCACGGTGAGTTTGTAACTGAAATTTAATTTAAGGAGTAAAGTAAGAGCCTACGATGACCCATTTGGGCGTAATAATAATAACAAGTAAGAAGACGATTCTGCAAACGAGTTGATGTTAGTCAATCTCTAGGGACATTTGTGGCGACTGGGATTTAGTGACGGTCCAATTCAAGCTCATATCTTCAAGTAAATCATAGCTTCAAGTAAAAGGTGATTCTCGATAGCGCCCGCATCGTCTTTTGGTTTCTCCAACTTTGCTAAACCCAAGCTGGTTAGGTTTCTTTTATCTATGTTGTAATCATTTATCTATGTTGTAATCATTTATTTAAGATATATACGAATTACATGTCTTGTGGTATATGAATAACACGTGTTGTAAGTACATATCTAATGTGAATTTAGATATATAGCAACAAGACGGGAATTATACGAGAGAAATCCTTTGAATTGGAATTATTGTCATATAATAAGGTTTATTCTGTGGTGGCAGTCTGAGAACATTCAATACCCCATATCATCTTCTGGGTGTCGTAAGAGGCGACAGAGGTAAACAAATCAGGAGAATGGCAGCAGCGTCGTCTTAATAACCTGTAAAATAAAAAGCAGCAATTGCCAAGCGTGGCAGCTATGGCAAATATCTGATTTCATAATAAAGCAATCTACGGGGGAACTCATTTTTCGGCAGTAGACTTTAATGTGTATAACGGTAATGGGGTAGTTTTGGAAATGCAGTGTACTACATAAGATTAACTTACTCGTTATAAGTTAATAAAATTTAATCGATTTAAAATTCGTTTTTATTAAATAGAACAAATTAAAAAATAAAACCACTAACAGCCGCAGACAGATCCTTTAAAAACTTACCCCGCTCGTGTACCCTACGAATCGATTCTCTGCGTCACAGACACATAATTATGGTCCATCTCGTAGAGACTCGTTTATTTATTTAAATATTCTCCCTGCCGTCTTCAAACATTTGAATATTATGTTAACTTCCAAGAATATTTTCTTCACATTTTAATATTTAGACGTAGAATACAATTAAAACCCATATGACCTATAATAAAACATAAGTACGCTAGACGACTGAACTTATATTTTACATTACGAGTTCATTGACACTGTTTGGCACGCGCAGTCACCAGAAAGAGGCTGGGCATATTTATGTAACTAATAACTCAGCTTTAGCATGCTGGATCCAAAGACTATATCTAAGTAAACTAAACTGTAAATGAACTATGCGGTAAGGCTAATTTCCCGCATAGGAGTTCGTCTATCGTACCAGTTACTCGGCTCTAAAGAGTCAGTAACTCCTTCATTATACGCTTTGACAACAAAACTTAGAAAATATGCAGGCCTAATCTGTCAAAAAGTTTATTTAACAAAAATTGTTTAGTAAAAGTTATTATACTATTAGAGTGTATATGATTGTTTATAACCCATGGGAATAAGGTGATATATACCATGCTGTTTCATATGTAGCGGCGCTGTCGTCGCCGCCACAAGCGAAAACACACCGACGCCTAAATCGCGCTATCAACATTCCGAATCATAAACAGTATATATAGAACATCTCCGAACTATCACACGGAGTGTTGGCCACTCCCCGGGCAGAACACTTTGCCCGGCGGGAGATCTCCGCTTTTCTTTCTACGGCCACACATACTATTTTTTTTTTTTGCGCCCGAAGTAATTAAAGGGCTACCCTATACGTAGGGAGGCGGAAAATGCATTACGCATACCACGATAGCCGGTCTATCGTGGTTATGAGGGGCTCACTGTCCTACCGGGGACCCTAAGTGATACCCTCTAAAAACCGCCTTTGGGGACAGGCAACCGGCTGATTAAGCTCTATTGTGCCTTATCATGAGCGACCCTCTTTTGGTAAAAGAGGGCGCAGGCGGCTAAGTGCCGCTGAGGGAGTGCCTACGAAGGCAAATTAATGTTAGATATTACAATAATTTTATTTAATTAGAGTTGGCCTGAGCCGCCAGGAGACAGTTCAGGTCGTTTGAAAGTTTACTAGGCGGGTCCGAGAGAGAGTTTCTCGGCCTGCGGACACGATAGTGAGAGGGGGGTGGGGCTACATAAGAAGCTGCCTCACGAATTAAATGGTTTGGGTGCGACTCTGAGGCTTTGAAGAAGTTCTCAGAGAGTTTTTTAAGAAATTGTTGAATTGTTGGGAGCTCTAAGTCCCGATGAAGGTCGGCATTGCGGACGTACCATGGTGCGTTCGCAGCTCGACGACAGAAGAGGTTCTGAACTATTTGGAGTTCATTTAAAATGTTAGGGTTTGCGTGGGCAAAGACGGGGCCCGCGTAGGACATGACTGGTCGTATACATACCTTGTAGAGGGTACGCTTGTTTCGAAGGGACATTTTACTGTGTCGGCCCAACATACTGTTGAGCCTACTCAGATAAAACCGTGCGTGACGGGTTACTCTTTTGACGTGGGGCTTGAAAGTGAGCCCTGTGTCTAGAGTGACACCTAAATATTTGGCGGACGTATGCCAGGGGACAGGGGTCCCTAGCATACGTATTGGTGGAGTGTTTTTGAGACGGCGTCGTTTATAATCGAAGTGGACGGCGGAGCTCTTCTCCGGGTTCACATCGATGCGCCATTTTTTGAACCAAGCTCCTAGGTCATCAACTGACTTTTGGATCTTGTTCCGTATAAAGGGTAGTGAGACACCTTTGCAGTAGATGGCAGTGTCATCTGCAAAGAGGGAGAGTTGAACACCTTTCGACGGGATGGGAATGTCGTTGGTGAACAGGATGTACAGCAGAGGAGCAAGTACTGAGCCTTGAGGGACACCAGCCTTGATAGTTCGCTGTGAAGAAAGCGTGCCTTCGTGTCTGAAACGAAAGGTACGATGTTTTAAATAGGAGGCCACGAGACGAACTAGACGATCGGGGAGACCTATTTTATAGAGCTTGTAGATGAGGCCTGTGTGCCAGACTCTATCGAAAGCTTTGGCTATATCGAAAAAGACCGCGATGGTCTTATGACGACGAGGATAGAAACCGCTGAGGATATATTCCACAATGCGGTGAACTTGTTGGGGACATGAGTGTTTGGCTCGGAAGCCGAATTGATGGGGAATGATAAGAGGGTCGCCGTCTGTGGGAAACAGATAGCGCCTCATACGAATTTGGATGACTCTTTCGAAGAGCTTGCCCATTGCCTTGAGGAGGTTAATAGGGCGATGGCTGGAGGGGGAGGTTGAGAGGCTTGCCTGGCTTGGGAATTCCAATCACAGTAGCCTCTTTCCACGTAGTGGGAAAATAACTAAGGTTGAAGCAGGCGTTGAAGATAATAGATAAAAAGGTTAACACCTGCTCGGGAAAGTGTTTTAGGGCTTGGTTGGAGATGCCATCCGCGCCCGGAGCCTTTTTAGGCTTAAGTCCTTTGATGAGGGATGAGATCTCATCATTGGACACAGAGATAGGTTCGGAGGCCGTGGGGGTGAGTTCCGGCGGCGGACCTCATCCTCCACTGCCTGGACGTGTGAGGGGTCGACGGGTTGAGAACTGGGAGAGCATTGAGCGGCAATGCTATCTGCAAAGCACTCAGCCTTTTCCTCGTCCTCGAAGGCAACCGTGCCGTCGGGACGGGAGAGAGGGGGAGTGTGGGTGATAGCGTCTATGCGGAGGGCTCTAGCCATCTGATAGTACGCTGTGTGAGATGGAGAGATATTCTCCATGAGCTTACTCTTTTCGAGGTCTCGAAATACAGAGAGGCGGAAGCGGAGTTCTCGTTGAAGACGATTGGCCGCGCGCCTATATTCGGGGATGGGATATTTTGCTGCTCTCCGGAAAGCAGCTTTTTTGGCTTTTAATAGGTTGCTAATATGTAGGGGAAGCCCACTATTGTTAGCAACCGGGACGACCCTTTCGTTCTCCTTAAGGGAGGATTTAATAAGGGTGGAGAGTGAGTCGACCGCGGTGTCGATTTTTTCGGGACTATCTAAGTCCGACGGTAGGGAGATGGTAGAGTCCTGTGAGTCCAAAGCTTTAGCTAGGGACTCCTTGAATCCCTTCCAGTTAATGAAGGTTTTCGTGTGTGTTGGGGGAGGTGGCTGATGGCCAAGAATGAGGGAGACCGGTCGGTGATCTGATCCTAGATCGTCTAGTGTCTCGATCGCTCCGAGGTTGAGAGAAACTCCTTGGAGTAACGCAAAATCTAACACATCGGGGGCGTGATCGGTGTTATCGGGAAAGTGAGTAACACCGAGAGGACTATGGACGGTAATATCAAGAGACTGCGTGATATCGAGCAGTATCTTGCCACTAGGGGACGTAGTGCGGCATGTCCATTCAGTATGCTTGGAGTTAAAATCTCCAAACATAATGACTGAATTGCCTAAAGATAAAATGGCCTCAAAATCCTTTTTGAGGGGATAGGTTCCTGAAGGGATGTAACAGGAGGCTATGAGGATGGACTGATGTCCAGTCATAGCTAGCCTGCATACCGTGGCTTCCATGTTGGTAAGCTGCGGAGTAGAAATGGGCGAGCAATGAAGTGTCTTCTTGTAATAGATGGCCGTTCCGCCGCCTCGGCGGTCGGGTCTGTCGTTACGAAGAAGAGAGAAGTTTTTAATAGAAAGGCCTCTAGTGTCCTTAGCTTTGAGATTAGTTTCCTGTAGGAGGAGGAAATCGACTTCACGATTCCGAAGAAAGAGCTTGAGCTCTGGGAGGTTATTTCGCAAGCCGCGAATATTAAATGATACAAGCGATAAACCCTTAGGTTTGATACGACCGTGAGATCTAGGTAGGTTAATTCGCTCAGTCATTGAAGTTAAGTTAATTAAGTTAACCTAACTTACAACGCTAACAAAAGGTTATTGTGCTCCGCAAGAACGAGGAGACGTTCTTGGGGGGACTTGGCCGCGCGCAGTTTGCGTGATACTACTGTTATTTCCCTAACGTCGATATTCCTAATAGCGGAATATAGCGTGTTGTAGTCGTCGATTGTGGGCTCTGCTTCGTGAGCGTACGAGGTTGTCCGCGGTGGGTCTGCCTTTTTGGGCCCCCAGGGAAAGACTGGAGGCTGTATTGGTTTGGAGAAGCCCGGAGGGGGGCCGAATTATGCCCTGAGGGGGCCTAGGGGGACCCTGAGGGGGCCTAGGGGGACCCTGAGGGGGGCCTATGGGGACCCTGAGAGGGTCGAGGGAAGCCCTGGATAGGCTGAGAAGGGTCCTGACGGGGCCGTTGTTGGAGGGCCGGAAAAGATCGGTCATTCACCGGCGGTGGAGCTTTCCTACTGGGGCGAGGTTGAGGTGCGCGTGGGCAACCCTTGTAGTTCGCGGGGTGTCCTGTCTGGTTGCACAGGACACAGGCGGGCGGGGATTTGGCGTCTTTAGGCCGGGGACACTCTTTTGTGTTGTGAGGTTCCAGGCACTTCACGCACCTGGATGGGGCGGAGCAGTTGAACGCCGCGTGACCATAAAGTTGGCAGCGGTGGCACTGCACCGGGAAGCCGGGCCTATGTGGGGGCTCTACCTTCACCCTTGACAGGCCGCACACTGTGCGCACCTGCCGGAAGATGGCTTTAGCCTCCGGCACGTTTGACAGGATTACTAGGGCAAGGTTGTATATCTTGCCCGTTCTATTGTGCATTTTGTGCACTGCTTCTACGGGGAAACCTTGGGACTTAAGGTCCTCGAGGATTTCCTCGTTGGAGAATTCGAATGGGACGCCTCTAATGACGGCCCTAACTTTACGCTCTTCAGGGAGAGCGTACGTGTGGTATGAGACCCTTTCGGCTGTGAATAGCCGGGTGATCTGACGGAAGTCCTCGATCGAGGCAGGGATGATTTTGATCGCCTCCCCGAGGTTGATGGCATGATCATACTTGATACCTGCGTCGTAGCAGGTTTTGGATAATTGGGTGAATTTTGCCTTGTCTCGAGGCTGGTTTGGATGGTGTGGGGATGTCTAGTGACATCAGTGGGACGGGGGCAGCGTCGAGGGCTGCGGAGGTTGAAGGAGCGGCAGGGGCCGCTGAAGTGGGGGGTTGCGCTTGGAGGTGACTGTGGTGAAGTTGGACTCCCCGGTTCCGTCGGAGTCAGAGGACTCCGATGAACCGGAGCCTGAGGTAGTGGCGCGCCTCTTCCGGGAGGACGGCGCCGAGGACTCGGAGCATGCGTACTCCATTTCTAGGGGGGCAGATTCGAGCGGGGCAAAAGAGTTCCTCGTTTCGAGGTAAGATGCGATTACCGGCGGCGGATGGTGTGCCTGAGGGGCAGGGAGGGAAGCCTGGGCGGCGATGGTGGCGATGGCGGCGAGGACCGTCTCATTGCCATTTAAACCGAATTGGTTAATGAGGGCGGCGAGGGACTCAGTGAAACTGGGTGTGGCCATTTTGGGTCAGTAACCAAGCTGAGCTATGTATAAATAAAGATGAGGACGGGTCCCTGCTCTCGGTAGAACAGGGACTAGATCGCGAGACGTACTGCGACATACTATACACGTAATACAAGAATAACAAGAACACAGAAAATAAAGGAGACAGTAAAAAAAAAATGAAAAATTGAAAAATGATGATAATGAAAATGAAATGACAAGTGAAAATGAAAAATGAAAATGAAAAGCGGAAGTCAGTCAGACCTCCCTGCCCGAAGACAGGGGGGCAAGAGCTGTAGCGAAAAAGTGACTCACCGGCAGCCTCGACGCTGTTCCGCGTGAGCAGGACAGCTGAGGCGCGTGAGAGCGCGACAGCACTACCGTACTGTACGGGAGCGCGGACCACCAGGTGGCGACCGTCCGAGAGCGGTGCCGCCGGCGGACTGAGCACTGCGTCGGCGCTGTACAGCGCGAGCGGGACAGCGGGGGGCGCGAGAGCGGGGAGCACTACCGTACAGGAACGAAAGCGCGGATTACCTGGATGCAACCGCTCGGAAGCGATGCCACAGGCGGAATGCACACATACTAGTAATATAAAATAATATATTGTAAATTAACTGTCTTTTAACAAAAGTCGCGCTGGGTTTCTTGCTGGTTCTTCACAGATTTTTTCCGACAGAGAGGACATAGTTTTTTTCCGTACCACAGTTAAAGCTTAAATAGCTTATAATAGACATTCTTGTAATCTACAGGCTGGTTGAAAAGGAACTCTCTATCTTTATTTGGTTATAAGATTTTTTTTATTTTTTACATTAATTTGTCAAACCACTAAGCAAATAAAACTGTACAATGTGAGTTATAAAAAAAATCATGAAAATTCAAATCATCATCGAAAAAAATCATTCAGAATTCAATATAAGCGCCTGCATTTTCTACCAGTTTTTACCAAACGTCTTGGAATATCTGCTGCGGACATTTGTAGAAAGTGTTGAGGTACATTTGTTAGCACTTGCAGAATTCTTACTTCCAGTTCATCAAGAGTGCGCAGTTTTGAGCGATAGACTTCATCCTTTGCCCAAACCCACAGGAAAAAATCGCAAGGTGTTAGGTGCGGGCTACGAGCAAGCCATTTGTGTGATCCGCGACGACCTAACCAACGCCCTGGGAAGCGTTTTCGGATGTAGTGGAGCTCCATCTTCGATAAATATCATATTTTCAATGTTGACAAAACTGGCCAAAATCTTTTTTCGAGCATGTTGAGATAGCGCTCTCCATTCATTGTTTCCCTCAAAAGAAAAGGTCCAATAACTTGCCTTGATGTCATACCACACCAAACTGTTACCTTGGAACGGTTTTACATTTTCTGAGCAGTTATTTCGGGGTCAAACTCTGCCCAATAATGACAGTTATAACGTTTAACAAAGCCCTCAACATGAAAAAAAATACGGGTATAAAGTGGCCCAACACAAAAAAAGAAGAATTTTGACATTTTCTTCTGATATTGATGTTGAAGGACGGCCGGTTCTTTTGATATCTGCCACTGTTCCAGTTTTCATCATTATTGAATGACATTTTTAATGATTTTTGGATCCAAAACAGCATGAGCTCCGTTGAAATTCCGCCACCACCTTTGCACTTCCACAATTGATTGCCACACTTCGTAGCGAGAGGCAATTTGCGCTCGCTCTTGAATTGACAATCTCCCTTGAGCCATTTTATGGTGTTTCACCTAATTCTCTATTTAGAAAGAAAAAAATTACATAATATTACATGAAATTGGCTGAAGCTGGTAAAGTTTACAACCAAATAAAGATAGATAGTTTCTTTTCAACCACCCAGTATATGAAAAAATGATTCTATTCAGTTCTGCATAAGTAATACCCTCTCTATGCCACCAAGCGGCAGTACTTACACTGCTGTACAACGGCATAGGGAGCCAGAATGATAAGGGCTGTCAGCCGTTCCATCTTTATACACAACGGTGACAACGCATCTGTGGCCTTTTTTATTTTAAGTTGGTTACGGGTCTCCATGGGTTACAGTAGCCATTTTTCAACAGATGGACTATTAATTGGCTTCGCAATTCAATTTGATATGAAAACAACTCTATTACAAGGTGAATAAGCTATATAAATGCTTCACAATATGCATACAAATAACGTGTTATAGCACTTACAATACATCAGTCACCGATAATGTATTGCTTTGCAGTGCGAATCCCGTTACCTCGTATCACCTTTGTAATGAGAATATCATGCATTCATACGTCATATGTCTAAGTAATTAGATTATTTAACATGGTATTGTCTTCGATATAATTTTAATTTCAAATATAAATTTGTGTGAAAAAATTGTTTTTCTTTTCGAACACCTGCGTTTGCAAAGAATATTTTTTGCAGATATTCATATTCTTCATTATTTATTCATCTTCGATACAATAAGATATCATCAAAGCCCTTCAATTCACCCCCACACCTTCACTGATAACCGTAGGCCTCCCCCAAAGAATGCCATAAAGCACGGTTCTGAGCCACCTGCATATATCGACTTCTTGCATATCTTTTTTTATAGAAGACAGGGCAAACGATCACGTGACTTACTTGATGAAAAGTGACTACGTTGCCTATAAACAGCCGCAACACCAGAAGAATTGTAGGTGAGTTGCCGGCCTTTTAAAAAGTAAACTGTTTTTTTGAAGGTCTCTAAGTCGTATCGGTCCGAACAAATCGCAGGTGGTAAACAATTTCACAGAGAAGTTGTACTAGGAAGGAAACCAGGAGGTAAAGCACATAGTGGTGAACCGACAAGCATCAAGATGGTGAGCATGGTTTCTTGAATTTTGACGCGACGTGCGTTCATGAAATATGGCCGAACAATTCCTTAGAGCACTCCCCGTGGTTGATGCGATAGAAAACGCAAAGGGTTATTTATTTTACCAGGTCGTTACCCCATCTAGTGGGGAGCCACTCTAAACTTTGCCTACTAGTACGAAAAACCTTTCTTCCCCATCGATTGTCGGTTTTTCGAGCTATATGGCCAGCCGATTGCCACTTACTTATTCGTATAAGTAAACTGAAGGACCCACCTCCCCCGAACACTGCCCAGCTGAGTTGAATCCGTCGACTGACCTCTCGGTTGAAGTTGGATTTACCTAATCAGACTATTAATCCCAGGTAAACATACTCGTAAACAACTTTGAGCTTAGTGCTCCGAAAAACTACCGGCATATCCGTTGGGAAGCACTTTTGAGGTCATTGAGCATAGTGCTTAGGTCCTCCAGCGATTCTGCCATAAGGATATCGTCGATCACAAATCAAGACAAATCGAAGGTGAGTGATTTACTCGCTATTGATGTTAATACCCCATCCAGTTCAGTTCAGTAGCTTGAAAACATTTTCCAATGCAGCGGTGAATAGTTTTGAGGATATAACTTCACCCTGCCTTACACCTCTCTACAGTTCGATAGGTTTCGTACTCTGGTTTTATACTCGAATAGCCATCGTACGCTACTGTACAAACACTTGAGCAATTCGATATACCGATAGTCAACTTGGTATCACTGGAGGGACTGCAGCACCGCCTATTTTTTTACGGATTTAGAGGATATTTTATACTTCTTGTACTTTTCAGTCTTTTAAGGTTCTCGAAAAAATAGGTTTTCTAATAAAATATAGTTTTTTTTCTTTTTATAATGTTTATATAATTGAAAAATATTAATAAATTGTAAATTGGTTTTTCTTTTCGAATCTCTGCAAGCCTCTTACTCCTTCGTAAAATTAAGTTCTAAATGTGTTCTACTGCTGGGCCTCCTCTCATTTCTGAGATTTTAGAGCAAGGAAATATCCGCCACGCTCCCCCCAATACGTGTTGGCGGACTTCACAAGTATTCAAAATATTTTTAATTTCTTCAACATGCCGATTTCCTATGATGTATTCTTTCATAACCAAGCACGTTGTAATTAAGCTCTCAGCTGAGCCGATTCGAATGATTCTCCTTTTCCTATATAAGTTATGATTAATAAGTATCACATATATTTTTTACAAATGTCGATGAATAGGCACACATCTCATGATAAGTAGATGCTCCGGTCGATAGACACCTTTAAATATATAAAACCAAAACGCAAATTCGATGACACCTCTAATACTTGAACGCCCCGTTACCGGTAAAAAAGTATTCTCGTCTTGCCACTAACCGCACTAAACATAGTAACATTAAGCTGCTTTAAACGCTTGCTTATGTGAGAATATTCCTACACATTCAGATACTATACTAGTACAGAACACTAGATACACCCCGTACACGAGACAACCACGGGGCCGTTTTTAATTACGACCCGTTTCCCTCA
Source organism: Parnassius apollo (assembly GCA_907164705.1). Classification (NCBI taxonomy): domain Eukaryota; kingdom Metazoa; phylum Arthropoda; class Insecta; order Lepidoptera; family Papilionidae; genus Parnassius; species Parnassius apollo. The sequence continues at coordinate 2,827,820 of CAJQZP010001707.1, forward strand.
TAACGATAGTTGTTTAAGCCGAGGTTCGTACCTCCTTCAGAGGGGCCCTTGAATCACATCGAGCTCACTCCAACAGCAGGGGCTGGGGTGCCTTGGAACTGCAGTCCATGATGCGGCGACAGCAAAACGCGGTACCGTTGCCATCAATGGCTCATGAGACCGCTGGACCAACAGCAAACATTTTCAGAAAAAAAAGAGAATATTCCTCAAGTCTATCCGACCTATGCTTCTGTGAGAGCGTGGTCATCAAATGGACCCATTAGTGCTGCACCCGTGATACAGATGCAAACATAAATATATATAAATTAATATGTCATCATGGTTATCATCATCATTACAAAAGCCGCCCCCCTCATAAGGGGGGAAAGTGGGTACATTTTTCATAGTTGCCACGCTTGGTATTATTTTTATTATCTTAAAGCCTTTATCAGGAAGATGCTGCTGCCCATCACCTGCTTCAGAATCCCTCTTTTACCTCATACAACACCCACGGGATTTTTTATAGGATAGGGTGATAAACGAGCACACAGTCCACCTGATGATAAGTAATTGCTGCGGCCCATAGACATCTACATCTATCCTTGATTACAAATCAAAATGCAGATGCGTTGTCACACATGAGGACTAAGATGGAATGCCTCGTTTCCAGTAAAAAGGGTCTCCAGTTCTCTACACACACCATACGAAGCACAGTAGCATTTAGCTACTATTTTACGCTGGTATTCTGTGAGAGCGTGGTCCTGCCCCGGTTCCCATTCGTGTTACAACTATACTACTAATATAACTGCAGCATGGCTCTACCACGTATAAAAATGCGGGTAAATCATCTTAAACAGCATCTATAAGACGCATAGAGATAAATAGTGTTCTTCTATAACTGGTATTTTTCTATTCATAACTATAAATTTTCTCACGTCACAATTTATATTATTTGCGTATAATTCTCTAAGGGTAAAAGATAAAGGTAAAAACATAGTCGTGTTATGGTTTGTGTCTACAAAAGCAATATATTCAAATTATTCGTCTAGTTTTGAATACATTCCATATGAAAATGTCACATTTTATATGTTATATTATAAGAAACATACATTTTGTGATCTGTTAACTGTTTGCTTTGCACATACATTTCATGTGTTAACGTGATGCAAACAGTTAACTGATACGTTATTTTGTTGCGAATTTTTATATTTTAAATTATTTTCTGTCTATATTAACTAACTATAATGTAATGCCTCGTCGCCACTAAAAAAGGCTCTCAAGTTCTCAAGTTCTCTCTAAATTTACCATAAAAAATACCACAATCTGCAATGTCAGGCTGTAAGTGTATGGTCCTTCGCCATAGCTGAAGCGTGGCTCTACTATTTTATGTCAATGTCAAACCGGTTATTTGCGGATGATTTCAGCTTAAGTCATGATATGTCTCCTATAAAGAATACTGTATTAGTCATTTCCAAAAGAAGTTGCACTTTGTCTTCCGAGAATTCCTCTATATTAAAGGAAATTATTACAAAAAATATAGAAAATGGTAATTCCTATGTCCAGCTCCGTCAGTGCTATTAGTTTTGAGTCACCATAGTGCATTCATTGCTCAGTAACTGGAATTCTAACTATAGCTCACTGATGCCATTCTGTTCTACGGTCAAAACACTGACCCAGTGATGAAAATGCGCAACGTGAGGATGTTGGATTCGTTATCGGGCTAAAGAGTCCTTTCCTTTCCTCAATACGTCTCTTATTTTAAAGGAGATGTATTGAGGAAATTAGAACATCATCACTGTAGTCGAAGTCATATAAATACGCATCATTAATGATAATTCAAAAAATACTAGCAAGATGTTGATCAAATTTGTATGGAGCTACATGAGGCTTTTAAATTAAAGGAAGAACCATCATAATCGGTTCCTCTAGAAAAAAGTTCTGAGATAACTTATATAAAAAATACAGTCGAATTGAGTACCTCTTCGTTTTTGAAGTCGGGTAAAGGTGTTAAACGTATTTGGAAGCCACAAAGTGCAATATTCATGCCATGCGTGTAACGATAAAATTTCACATCAATAAAATTATATGAGCATATGAGTAAAATTATGACAGTTCTGTTCGCCTTGTCATTACTTACTATTACTTACTTACTTACTTACATTACTTAGGTCAGACTGTGCAAATACATTCAAGTTAATGTAAAAAATGATTTTATTTTTTTATTACAATCAAGATAGGTACGTTTATTTTTGCTTATATATTATATATTGTAAATTAACTGTCTTTTAACAAAAGTCGCGCTGGGTTTCTTGCTGGTTCTTCGCAGGTTTTCTCCGACAGAGAGGACATAGTTTTTTTCCGTGCCACAGTTAAAGCTTAAATGGCTTATAATAGATATTCTTGTAATCTACAGGCTGGTTGAAAAGGAACTCCCTATCTTTATTTAGTTATAAGATTTTTTTTATTTTTTACATTAATTTGTCAAACCACTAAGCAAATAAAACTGTACAATGTGAGTTATAAAAAAAATTATGAAAATTCAAATCATCATCGAAAAAAATCATTCAGAATTCAATATAAGCGCCTGCATTTTCCACCAGTTTTTGCAAACGTCTTGGAATATCTGCTACGGACTTTTGTAGAAATTGTTGAAGTACAATTGTCAGCACTTGCAGAATTCTTACTTGCAGTTCATCAAGAGTGCGCAGTTTTGAGCGATAGACTTCATCCTTTGCCCAAACCCACAGGAAAAAATCGCAAGGTGTTAGGTGCGGGCTACGAGCAGGCCATTTGTGTGATCCGCGACGACCTAACCAACGCCCTGGGAAGCATTTTCGGATGTAGTGGTGCTCCATCTTCGATAAATATCATATTTTCAATGTTGACAAAACTGGCCGAAATCTTTTTTCGAGCATGTTGAGATAGCGCTCTCCATTCATTGTTTCCCTCAAAAGAAAAGGTCCAATAACTTGCCTTGATGTCATACCACACCAAACTGTTACCTAGGAATGGTTTTACATTTTCTGAGCAGTTATTTCGGTGTCAAACTCTGCCCAATAATGACAGTTATAACGGTTAACAAAGTCCTCAACATGAAAAATTGCTTCATCAGTCCAGACAATGTTATCAAATAGTTCTGACCAATCTCCACGCCATCCAAGCATAATCTCTCCGTATTCCATCCAGCGATCTCAGTCCTCTGGAGTTATTTCATTGCAGTAATGTGGCTTCCAAGCACGAAAGCCGGGAGACTTAAGGGCTGTCATTACAGTGTGCCGTGTAAGTCCGCTCTCACAAGCTGCTTGACGTGTTGATTTGTAGGGGCTTCTTCTGAACATCTCTGGAACAATTTTGACATTTTCTTCTGATCTTGATGTTGAAGGACGGTCGGTTCTTTTGCTATCAGCCGCTGTTCCAGTTTTCATCACTATTGAATGACATTTTTTAATGATTTTTGGATCCAAAACAGCATGAGGTTCGTTGAAATTCCGCCACCACCTTTGCACTTCCACTATTGATTGCCACACTTCGTAGCGAGAGGCAATTTGCGCTCGCTCTTGAATTGACAATCACCCTTGAGCCATTTTATGGTGTTTCACCTAATTATCAATCTAGAAAGAAAAAAATTACATAAGATTACATGAAATTGGCTGAAGCTGGTAAAGTTAACAACCAGATAAAGATAGAGAGTTTCTTTTCAACCACCCAGTATATGAAAAAATGATTCTATTCAGTTCCGCATAAGTAATACCCTCTCTATGCCACCAAGCAGCAATACTTACACTGCTGTACAACGGCATAGGGAGCCAGAATGATAAGGGCTGTCAGCCGTTCCATCTTTATACACAACGGTGACAACGCATCTGTGGCCTTTTTTATTTTAAGTTGGTTACGGGTCTCCATGGGTTACAGTAGCCATTTTTCAACAGATGGACTATTAATTGGCTTCGCAATTCAATTTGATATGAAAACAACTCTATTACAAGGTGAATAAGATATATAAATGCTTCACAATATGTATACAAATAACGTGTTATAGCACTTACAATACATCAGTCATCGATAATGTATTGCTTTGCAGTGCGAATCCCGTATCACTTTTGTAATGAGAATATCAGGCATTCATACGTCATACGTCTATGTAATTGGGTTATTTAACAAGGTATTTTCTTCGATATAATTTTAATTTCAAATATATATTTGTGTGACAAAATTATTTTTCTTTTCGTACACCTGCGTTTGCAAAGAATATATTTTGTGCAGATATTCATATTCTTCATCATTCATTCATCTTCGATACCATAAGATATCATTAAAGCCCTTCAATTCACCCTCACACCTTCACTGATAAACGTAGCCCTTCTCTAAAGAATGCCATAAAGCACGGTTCTGACCCACCTGCATATATCGACTTCTTGCATATCTTTTTTTTATAGAAAACAGGGCAAACGAGCACGTGACTTACTTGATAATAAGTGACTACGCTGCCCATAAACAACCGCAACACCAGAGGAATTGTAGGTGAGTTACCGGCCTTTTAAAAAGAAACTCTTTTTTTGAAGGTCTCTAAGTCGTATCGGTCCGAACAAATCGCCGGTGGTAAACAATTTCACAAAGAAGTTGTACTAGGAAGGAAACCAGGAGGTAAAGCACATAGTGGTGAACCGACAAGCATCAAGATGGTGAGGATGGTTTCTTGAATTTTGACGCGACGTGCGTTCATGAAATTTGGCGGCTGGGATTAATCCGAACAATTCCTTAGAGCACTCCCCGTGGTTGATGCGATAGAAAACGCAAAGGGTTATTTATTTTACCAGGTCGTTACCCCATCTAGTGGGGAGCCGCCCTAAACTTTGCCTACTAGTACAAAAAACCTTTCTTCCCCATCGATTGTCGGTTTTTCGAGCTATATGGCCAGCCGATTGCCACTTAGTCGTATAAGTAAACTGAAGAACCCACCTCCCCCGAACACTGCCCAGCTGAGTTGAATCCGTCGACTGACCTTTCGGTCGAAGTTGGACTTACCTAATCTGACTCTTAATCCCAGGTAAATATACTCGTAAACAACTTTGAGCTTACTGCTCCCAAAAACTACCGGCATATCCGTTGGGAAGCACTTTTGAGGTCATTGAGCATAGTGCTTAGGTCCTCCAGCGATTCTGCCATAAGGATATCGTCGATTACAAATCAAGACAAATCGAAGGTGAGTGATTTACTCGCTATTGATGTTAATACCCTATCCAATTCAGTTCAGTAGCTTGAAAACATTTTCCAATGCAGCGGTGAATAGTTTTGAAGACATAACTTCACCCTGCCTTACACCTGTCTGCAGTTGGATAGGTTTGGTACTCTGGTTTTATACTCGAATAGCCATCGTACGCTACTGTACAAACACTTGAGCACTTCGATATACCGATAGTCAACTAGGTATCACTGGAGGGACTGCAGCACCGCCTATTTTTTTTAACGGATTTAAAGGATATTTTAAACTTCTTGTACTTTTCAGTCTTTTAAGGTTCTCGAAAAAATAGGTTTTCTAACGAAATATAGTTTTTTTCTTTTTATAATGTTTGTATAATTGAAAAACATTAATAAATTGTAAAAAATAAATTGTAAATTGGTTTTTCTTTTCGGATCTCTGCAAGCCTCTTATTCCTTCGTAAAGTTAAGTCCTAAATGTGTTCTACTGCTGGGCCTCCTCTAATTTCTGAGATTTTAGGGCAAGGAAATATCCGCCACGCTCCCCCAATACGTGTTGGCGGACTTCACAAGTATTCAAAATATTTTTAATTTCTTCAACATGCAGATTTCCTATGATGTATTCTTTCATAACAGAGCACGTTGTAATTAAGCTCTCAGCTGAGCCGATTCGAATGATTCTCCTTTTCCTATATAAGTTATGATTAATAAGTATCACATATATTTTTTACAAATGTCGATGAATAGGCACACATCTGATGGTAAGTAGATGCTCCGGTCGATAGACACTTTTAAATCTATAAAACCAAAACGCAAATTCGATGACACCTCTAATACTAATTTGAATGCTCCGTTACCGGTAAAAAGTATTATTGTCTTGCCACTAACCGTACTAAACATAGTAACATTAAGCTGCTTTAAACGCTTGCTTATGTGAGAATATTCCTACACATTCATACACTATACTAGTACAGAATACAGGGTGGGGCAGCATAACTTCCTTTTTTTAAAACCTAATAAAACACATTGTATGAATCGGAAAAATTTTATTTGGTTTTTACAATGTAAGTACATACTTAAAGTTTTGTTTTATTTAGTTTTGAAAATCAAATCAGGTAGATGACGTCCCTTATTCTCTATACATTGAGTATACCGATTTCTGGTGTTTGTCATAACTCTTTGAAGCAGAGCAAGCGTTATGTTGGCAATTTCTTCCTGGATGTTGTTCTTTAAATCTTGTAGGGTCCTTGGACGGTTCACATAAACACGGGATTTCAAAAAACCCCATAGAAAAAAGTCACAAGGGGACAAATCGGGAGATCGGGCCGGCCACTGCAAATCGCCCCTGATTGAGATAAGGCGTTCTGGGAAGTGTTCTCTCAAAACAGCCATCGATGCTCTTGCAGTGTGTGCCGTTGCACAGTCTTGTTGGAACCAAATGTCTCCCAAGTCCAACGCATTCAGCCGGGGTAAAAAGAATTCCTGTAACATGTTTACATACCGGCCCGAATTCACTGTTACTGTGACTTCATTTTCCTCAAAGAACCAGGGACCAATAATTGCAGCTGAGGAAATTGCACACCACACTGTGACCTTAGGTGAATGCAAAGGCCTTTCATGCAATTCTCGAGGATTGGTGTCAGCCCAGTAGCGCATGTTTTGTTTGTTCACGGATCCACACAAGTGAAAATGTGCTTCATCACTAAAAAAAACAATAGCGTCCTTAGGAACGACATCCAGAAGAATCTCACATGCGTTCCTGCGAGAATCGTAGTCACGTTTTGACAGTTCCTGTACAGTCGCCATCTTGTATGGATGGAAATGTAAGTCTTCATGGAGAATTCTCCGCACAGAACGACTGGAAAGTCCAAGGGCAGATGCATGTTTGCGCGCAGAACGCCGTGGTGATCGCAACCTTGAAGCTCTGACTGCCTCAATGTTCTCAGGTGATCTAATGGGCCGAGGGACTCCAGTTCTTCGTTTTGTCACACTTGCAGTTTGTCTAAACGTAGTGACCCACATAACAATTGATTTTCGGTCTGGAACAGGGGCCAACGGGGCTAAATTAAAGCGATTTCGAAAGGCGCGCTGGGTTGCAATCACAGAACATCCGCGCGAAAAGTAAGCCTCAACAGCAAACGCACGCTCCTCACTGTTCCAACGCATTATGGCGACTGAGCTGTCTCGACTAAACTTTATAGCCCCCCTCTCGAACGAGACCACTAGCGCTCCACTACGATGTCACCTGACCGAATGGCGCGCATTACAAATAAGGAAGTTATGCTGCCCCACCCTGTACTAGGGACACCCCGTACACGAGGTTTGACAACCGCAATACGGGGCCGTTTTTAATTACGACCAGTTTCCCTCATAACGATAGTTGTTTAAAACGAGGTTCGTACCTCCTTCAGAGGGGCCCTTGAATCACATCGAGCTCACTCCAACAGCAGGGGCTGGGGTGCCTTGGAACTGCAGTCCATGATGCGGGCTCCCCTCGACAGCGAAACGCGGTACCGTTGCACTCAATGGCTCATGAGACCCGCTGGACCAACAGCAAACACTTTCAGAAAAAAAAAAGAGAATATTCCTCAAGTCTATTCGACCCATGCTTCTGTGAGAGCGTGGTCATCAAATGGACCCATTAGTACGATGATACCGATGATACCGTGTACCGTGATACAGATGCAAACATAAATATATATATAAATTAATATGTCATCATGGTTATCATCATCATTACAAAAGCCGCCCCCTCATAAGGGAGAAAGTGGGTACATTTTTCATAGTTGCCACGCTTGGTATTATTTTTATTATCTTAAAGTCTTTATCAGAAAGATGCTATTGCCCATCACCTGCTTCAGATTCCCTCTTTTACCTGACACGACTCCCACGGGATTTTTTTATAGGATAGGGTGATCAACGAGCACACAGTCCACCTGATGACAAGTGGTTGCTGCGGCACATAGACATCTACATCTATCCTCGATTACAAATCAAAATTCAGATGCGTTGTCACCCGTGAGGACTAAGATGGAACGCCTCGTTTCCAGTAAAAAGTGTCTCCAGTTCTCTACACACACCATACGAAACACAGCAGCATTAAGCTATCATTTTACGCTGGTATTCTGTGAGAGCATGGTCCTGTACCGGTTCCCATTCGTGCTACAACTATTTTACTAACATAACTGCAGCATGGCTCTACCACGTATAAAAAATGCGGGTAAATCATCTTAAACTGCATCTATAAGACGCATAGAGATAAATAGTGTTCTTCTATAACTGGTATTCTTCTATTCATAACTATAAATTTTCTCACGCCACGATTTATATTATTCGCGTATAATTCTCTAAGGGTAAAGATAAAGGTAAAAACATAGTCGTGTTATGGTTTGTGTCTACAAAAGCAATATATTCAAATTATTCGTCTAGTTTTGAATACATTCCATATGAAAATGTCACATTTTATATGATTATAAGAAACATACATTTTGTGATCTGCCATATGCACAACAATGTGTTAACGTGATGCAAACAGTTAACAGATACGTTATTTTGTTGCGAATTTTTATATTTTAAATTATTTTCTGTCTATATTAACTAACTATAATGTAATGCCTCGTCGCCACTAAAAAGGCTCTCAAGTTCTCAAGTTCTTTCTAAATTTACCATAAAAAAATACCACAATCTGCAATGTCAGGCTGTAAGACTAGGGTCCTTCGCCATAGCTGAAGCGTGGCTCTACTATTTTATGTCAATGTCAGGCCAATTATTTGCGGATGATTTCAGCATAAGTCATGATATGTCTCCTATAAAGAATACTGTATTAGTCATTTCCAAAAGAAGTTGCACTTTGTCCTCTGAGAATTCTTCTATATTAAAGGAAATTATTACAAAAAATATAGAAAATGGTAATTCCTATGTCCAGCTCCGTCAGAGCTATTAGTTTTGAGTCACCATAGTGCATTCATTGCTCAGCAACTGTAATTCTAACTATAGCGCACTGACGCCATTCTGTTCTACGGTCAAAACACTGATCCAGTGATGATAATGCACAACGTGAGGATGTTGAATTCGTTATCGGGCTAAAGAGTCCTTTCCTTTCCTCAATACGTCTCTTATTTTAAAGGAGATGTATTGAGGAAATTAGAACATCATCACTGTAGTCGAAGTCATATAAATACGCATCATTAATGATAATTCAAAAAATACTAGCCAGATGTTGATTAAATTTGTATGGAGCCACATGAGGCTTTTAAATTAAGGGAACAACCATCATAATCGGTTCCTCTACAAAAAAGCTCTGAGATAACTCATATAAAAATACAGTCGAATTGAGTACCTCCTCGTTTTTGAAGTCGGGTAAAGGTGTTAAACGTATTTGGAAGCCACAAAGTGCAATATTCATGCCATGCGTGTAACGATAAAATTTCACATCAATAAAATTATATGAGCATATGAGTAAAGAAAATTATGACAGTTCTGTTCGCCTTGTACCACGAAACGTTTGTTTTACTTTTGACAAAAATGAAAACTTAGGTCAGACTGTGCAAATACATTCAAGTTAATGTAAAAGATGATTTTATTTTTTTATTACAATCAAGATAGGTACGTTTATTTTTGCTTACGTTATGTATTGTTATTTGATATCAGTTAAAGAGTTTTATTTTCAGTTCACTGATTTCTCGTAATTCGCTAAAGCTCTTCTTTAACCGACAGCAAACATTTTGCTAATTAAGCGAGGTTCTCAATTCGAATATATTTTTTCGTATGTATATTTTAATAATTCGTTTAACATTAAATATGGTTACTTTTACGGAGGTCTTATTAAATTTTGAAGAAAATATTCCGCCTACAAGGGTGGAAAATAGGGAAATATGTTTTATTTTGGATTATTGTTTAAGGAATTATATGAAATCTTCGAAGATAAAGAATTGATTTTAATGATTTTTTTTTCTTAAATAGGTTATACTTGAAGAGCTGTTCCATATAAATTTGAAGAAAATATTGCAACCCTGTTAGTTGCAAATAAATAACTTACTTTTTAGCAATCTGAAGTCGGTTTTTACTTTTTGTTAAAAGTAACAACTATTATAAAATACACTACATTTTAGCGGTAGTCCATATAAATTGAAAAAAAATCAAACTTAAGGCTTAAAAAATGGGGGATAAAGATTTTAATGTAACTATTTAGGACATTCTAGTTGTAACCTTGAACTTGTGATATTCTGTGGTCTGCAACGGTGTTATTTTTTTTTAATGAATAGAGAAAGCTGACATCAAAAACTAAAACAAAACAATGTAATTTCCTCATATAAGCTTCTGAAGTCGAAGCTTTACTTTTTAGATACGCTTTAATTTAGCACCGACTTCAAAGAGATTTTGTGCATGTTTTTAGAATAAGGGTGACAAACGAGCACACAGTCCACTTGATGGTAAATGGAAGCTGTGGCCCATATACATTTACATTTATCTTCGTTCAGGTTTTGAAGTCGGTTTTTACTTTTTATTAAAAATATGTATAGATAAAAAAAAAAAAAATATATATATATATATCTGGACGTATTTCTTTTGGTACTTATTTTATTAGTGTATATATGGTACAGCCACGCTGCAGCTTTATTATAGTTATAACACAAATGGGTCGGATCGACCGAGGCAGGACCACGCTCTCATTGAATACCAGCATAGAACAGCATCGTAATGCTGCTGTATCTCGTATGATGAGTGTAGAGAACTAGCGAACATTTTTACTTGAATCGAGGCATTAGTATTTTGATCCATAATTGAGAATAAACGTGGATGACTTTGGGCCACAGCATCCACTTACCATCAGGTGGACTATGTCCTCGCTTGTCACAAAAAAAACTTATAACTTTTATTTATTGACTATAAAAAGTGACCGGTATTAAATTACAACATCATTAACCCTTCAATCACCATAAAAATCCCATGCATTCGCATGCGTCCGGCATATCTCTAGCGGTCACATGCGACCGCACCCGCAGCACTTAAAACTAAAACTTATATTTAGAGACTACTTTTCTAAAATCTTCTAAAATCTATATAAAATTCTCTATCCTGTGGTCTAAACAAAAGTCAGGTTTTACTCCATTATAAAAATATTTTATTGTATTTTGATAACAAAAAAAATACATACCAAGCGGATGTCGGCAGCGTTAAAATCACAATTATTTCTATATATAATACTCGAATTTATTTATGTAAAAAGATGAATTATATTCATACAAAAACTTTCATTACAAAAATCAACACAATAACATTCACACGAAAATGGCGTATGAAATGAACGTAGATTAAAATAAATACCTATAAACTAACTGACTTTTTATTCCACTAGAGGATAGAAAATTTTATATTGATTCTATAATGCCAAGCTTCTTCATAGAAAAGTAGACTCTAAACATAATTATTGATGGTTTAAAGTGCTGTGGGTGGGTGCGGTCACATTTGACCACTTGAAATTTGACGGAATATCGAAGCAGTCAAATTTGGACGCTTGCCGTTTGAGAGATTAATTAGAGATAATCTCAGGTATAAATTAATATTTGTAATTTCGAGGACCCAATTTTCCTGAGATTATTCAATAAAAGTTAAAATAATGCATAAGGGAATCAGTGAACCTATAAATTTCATCAGATGTCAGCCATGGTTCATGACGATATAACTATCTCGTATATATGGATCCAAAATACCCAGACCGAAGATGGTTCGAGATTTCTGACACCGTAATCGCTGATTAACGCGTCGAGTGTAGTACGCGTAGAGAGTCGAGAGTAGTAATTGTGATATATTTGATTATTGATATTGTGATTATTGTGATATAAAATGTAATAAAACTTCAAAAAGAAAAAAGAACTTTCTTTGTGATAAAAATTCATTACACATTATTATACATTACCTACTTATCTTCATCACACATTCGTTAGGAATATTAAATTAAAATATACTTATATTTGCACATAAACAAACAAGAAGTGTCTGTGTATAATATCTAAATACTCGTAAAAAAAAACTACCTTATTCAAAGCTAATGGGTTATTATTGCATGCCAATTAGACCACTTTGATTTACAAGGCGCAGGTTCGGCCGCACATGAAATACTGTTCCCATCTCTGGGCCGGGGCTCCCCAGTGCCAGCTCCTTCCATTTCTTCGCATCCAGCACAGAGCTGTTCGAATCATCGGCGACCGAGCTCTTTCCGATTGGCTTGATCCTCTGGTACTGCGAAGAGATGTTGCATCTCTTTGCGTATTTTATCGCATATACTACAGGGAGTGCTCTGAGGAATTGCTTGGGCTAATTCCAGCCGTACAATTTCACCATCGCACATCGCGACAAAACTCGCAATACGATCCATACCATCTGGATGACCGGCGGTCCACTATCGTGCGATTTAAAAGAAGTTTTCTTCCTCGCACAACTTTCTTGTGGAATCGACTACCATCAGAGATTTTTCCGGACCGATACGACTTAGGGACCTTCAAGAAAAGAGTCTTCAGTGTTGCAGTTGTTCATGAGCGGAGGTAATCACTTACCACCAAGTGAGCCGTATGCTCGTATGCCTCTCTCCTATAAAAAAACATGAATCACTATTTTTAAAATCTTTCTTTAAAGAAAAAGCAATGCCATGGGAAGGTAACAATGGTGATGGTGGTTATTATGTTAAATCTAAATAACGCCAAATTAATATATCTTACCAGCCGAAACCAGGGTAAGTCGCTAGTGTAAATTCTAATGAATAAAGTAATGTGGCGTCAAAAGTAGAAAACGTCTGGGAACTGTGATCGTATATTCGCCTGCCAAGAACGACGCTTTAGTGATATAATCCTTTCTACAATATGAGATGTGTCCAGTTACTATTAAGAGCTGATTGAAGAGATGATGCTATTTACACACCTTATCATAAAATAAAAAGCACCTTTACATTTTTATAGGATAAGGGTGACAGTAGAACACACAGTCCACCTGACGGTAAGTAGTTGCTGTGGCCCATAGAAATCTACATCTATCCTCGACTATGAATAAAAATGCGAATGTGTTGTCACCCGTGAGGAGTAAGATGGAATGCCTCGTTCCTAGTAAATGAGTTTCCGGTTTTCTACACTCACCATACGAAACACAGCAGCACTGACCTGCTATTTTACGCTGGTATTCTGTGAGAGCATGGTCCTTCCGAGGTCAAACCGACCCGTTCGTGCTACAACAATGGTTCTGCCACCTATAAACATGGCAGAGAAATAGCCAACAGACAAACGCAAACAGACATAAAAGTATATGTGTTATATGTATATACTATATATATACTTATACGTCCATACACAATATAATCTATTGAAATACAAAAAAAAATGATATGTTTTCAAAAATATACGTCAAAGAATAATATTCTTTGTTCAATTCAGTCCAAGGAAAAAGATTTGAAGGAAATAATATTGGAATGCTCTTGTGTTTGACGTGACATTTGCATAGAACAAGTAACTAAGTTTTCCTCAAACGCCATCTTCTTTTAAAATAAAAATGTACATAAATGTTCACGATATGTCGTGACTTTTGAAGTCATGCTTTAAACTGTATAGTGGCAATATAAGAAATTCCACTACCCCATATGGGCACATGGTTATCATGAGGCGACAGAAGAAAACTGAAAAAGGAGATGGGGAGCAGCATCTTCCTGATAACAACTCAAAATTATAAAAACTGCGGTTACCAATTCGAATGACTAGTTTGGCAACTATGAAAAAAATATCTATTGTCTATAGAGGAGGCCTATGTTTAGTAATTAACCTTTTAACCCTCAACTAAGATAGAGGGGTGTTATATGTTTTAAATCTGTATCTATGTGTCTGTCTGTGTCGTCCAAACGGACGAATGAAGTTGATTTACTTGTTTTTGGTGATGTAATTAAAGAAAATCTGTTTAGCGGTTTGAAGATCATTAGCTCTTTTTGTTTCGGGGGTATTTAAATTTTTTATATTAGTTGTAAAGGCTGTAATGGATGGATGAATAGATATAACGCCTAAAACATTGTCAATACGACATTGCTTCGTTATTACATCTAAATACAGCCAGCATTGTATTCACACTCTGAACAATATGATAAAATTTTTATGTACCCAAATAACAGCATCATGGTAAAAGGCGCCCCTGGGAGGGAATCCACGCTTTGGCGACACGACGTCTGCGAATAACGCAGAGTAATGAATTATGCTGCGTACAGCGTTATTTTTTTTCATTTGAGGGATATATGACATGGCACTTTTAAGATATTTCTTGAACTGCGATCATAAGGAAAATTATACATTGTTAGTTAGAATAGTTATTCGTTGTAAAAATACTAAGAGTTATAGTTACATGTGATGTGTGTGCGTAAACTTGAAATAAGTTAAATTAAAAATTAAAAAAAAAACCGAAACAAAACGAGCTGACGATCTTCAAACACTCTCGATTACATTACAAGAAGAAACGAGATCAGCACCTTTCAAACGAATAAAACTTAAAATCAGTTCAACCATTCAGAAGCTATGATGCCACAGACAGACACACGGATAGACACTACAAACCAATAACACTCCTCTGTTTTCATCAAGGTTTAAAAATAACTACGCATGAATTTTCTCAGCGTAATAAAATACTTGACGAGTATATTCGCAGAAAAAAAATGTTGTAGCACATATGTGTCGACTGGGAAGGACCACGCTCGTGTTTCGTATGATAAGGGTAGAAAAACGGAGCTCCTTTGTACTAAAAACGAGGCATTCCATCTTAGCTCTCAGGGGTGACAACGCATCTGCATATTGATTCTTATTAGCACTTTTTTATTCCTGAGTGTAGATGTCTATGGGCCACAGCATCCACTCATCATCAGGTGGACTTTATGCTCGTTTGTCATTCTAAATTTATAAAAAAGAGCAAGAGTAATGGACATAGCGTAGGCCATACCATAGCATTAGGTCGGCTTATAAATCTCGAAGAACCGCCAACCGATATGGGGAAAAGTATCTCGAGTGGCAACCACGTACTCGCAAGCGCAACTGAAAGCTTCGGGAAATGAGCGGAGATATAAGTTTGGATGTTCTTTTCATAGATACGTAGGCGAAGTTCCATAGTAGCGGCCCCAGTGTGGAATCCCACGTCTGATCTCCCTCTGGATCTTCCTACCATTTTGCTCCATCTACAGGATGTACCTGCCTCGCAAGTAGTCCCCGATAACACCTTGCGGGTCTCTACCCACCTTTGCCTCCTGGCCACCTCTAGGCACCTGATGTTGTACAAACGTCCCAGGGTAGAGAAATAAAGGCATTGACGATATCGAGACGCCACAGCAACCTAGGATACTGTTTGATTCGACAGGGCGTGCACGCACATGATGGCATCTACTGTAGAACGCTCCGGTCGGTATCCAAACTGACTATCAGCCAAATCTAGACCGATGCGCAACAGATGCGCATTGAGCCGAGTGGCAACTATTCTCTCGAACAATTTGCCATTTCGTCTAAGAGACATATGGGACGGTACGAAGAGGGAGAATTGGCGGCCTTCTTTTTTCAAAAGGACCAACCTTGCCTATTTTCATGCGGTGGTGAATTTGGCACTCCACAGACAGACAGTAAACAGTCACCTAAACCTGTGTCCCAGGTCAGCCAGATTCAGCACAAGGGCTTGAACCGGGATTCCGCCGGGCGCCGGTGCTATGTTCTGGGCTTTTAAGTGGCCAACGGTTTGGTCTAGCTCCTCGACGGTCCCGCCTATCTCATGTTGTCATTCCCATGAAGACAGCAGGTAACTTGAGGGACTTGTTTCTCTGGGAAAAGCGTGGTAATCTTCTTCGTCAAGGGGGGTGACCAGGGCCGAGTTTACCCAGCACCATTCTGTATAGGCGCCCAGGGAACTTCGTTGAGTCCCTCCAAGAGCTCATTTCAGAACTGAGACCTGGCATTGCAAATGTCGAATTTGCAACGCCAGGCCTTTGTAGCCGCGCGGTATGTCCTGTAGAGTCTGGCTATCTCCTCAGGCGAAGCTCGCCTTATTAGGAAGGCCTATATTCAGCAGTGGACTATGAAAAACTGTTACTATAATGTGCCCAAGATGTGCTAATCAAGCGCTTTTGTATAGTCTAGGCAGTATGCTAACCAACGCAGATGGATTTTCTGCTAAGTTTGGAGTATGGTACCTCTAATCTATTTCGGTCGTAATGCAACATTGCATACATTATTATGTTCAATTTAATATTTATATAGCCTGCTTCATTTGAATTGCAAGTATACTCGTAAATGGCCTTTCACACAACTATGCATAGAGACTACTATTGCATACAGTACAGTACAGTACAGTATACTATATCTATTATATACAGATACTATTACTGTTAAGTACTAGCGACTCGCTTAGGCCTCGTCTGGGTAGGAGCTATTAACGTGGTATTATTTAGATTTAAGATAATTAACGAACATTTTTTTTGTTTGGCCTTTCCAAGCATTAGCTCGGACAGAGAGACATACAATTTTTTTTAAATATTATTTGTCTTAATAACATGCAAATAACCCATTGACCTCCAGAGCTTAATAGAAGCCAGTTATTTCTATATAACGAGACTTCAATTCATTTATTTATATAGATAAGGTTGATTGTCACTTTTAATTTATTAAGAACCTATCTCGTACGATTTGGTTTTATATTAAATAGACTTCTGAAACTCGAAGAAATTTTATACAACAGCTTGAAATTTCACCGAATCAGCTGCGCTATTCCAAAACTTATGTGAAAATTCCAATCAATTAGCATGTTCCAGTTATTGCCTCTGTCTTTTTGGTACTCTGTGCTACCGATCGCCGAGAGACGGTTGCTAGGCAACGACCGATCGTTGCCGACACGACCTCTCTCCGATTTCAACTCGCATTTCTATTTTGAATTTTAAACCTACTTCACAAATACAAAATCTACTTTGGTTTTTCTGTTTGATATCAAACTTAGAACATTTAGAACTAGATGTACCTGCGACTTCGTACGCATAGTTTTTAATAATTTAAGTTTTATACTTTCCTATTTGGATCGGATTTTAATCACAATTTCGTGAGTGTTATTTTTTTAATAGCATTAGTTACTCCTTATAACCTTGTGCGTTTTATTACGCCCTTGGCCAAGGCGGCCGTAAGTAAACTAGGTGTTCTTACATGGGTACGGACGAACTTCACGTCGCGGCAGTATCTTACCCTATATAAGTTCAGTTGTATATGGACTACTGTTTCCACATATGGACTGTTACAGCGAAATGCTATATAGCAGCATTGGACTCAGTGAAACAAATCTTGCCTGCCTCAAGTACAGGCGCAGAGTAGCTAGCGTCTAGGTGTTATGTATAATACATTTCAGAGACCGCCTTATTGGTCTAGTGGTTGTAGTAGTGCGACTCCTGATCATGAGGGCCCGGGTTTGAATCCCGGTTCAGACAAAAAAAAAACAGGAAATTCTGAGTGGCTGCTCGGAGCCAGGAAGTTGGCGGGTTCTCACACCCATAGCCCGTTGATCCTGTGCTTGATCTCTCTCTGGTCGTGTCGGTTTACAGACCCATCAGACTATGAGAGTGAGTGAATAGCGAGTGCACCTGTGCTTCTGGATACACTTTGGCACTATAATCCTGTCCTGTGCCGTTGGCTAGTCTCCGTTGAGGCTGGTTGCCGTGACCGAATTTCGGGTTAGAACACATTATTATTATTATGGGGTATCTATATAGTTTTCTCATCTGGTTGGGTTCTATAAATATATAATTATAAATGAAAATGAAAAGATAAATATACATAAATATCAATAACATAAAATAAATATAAAAGTACATAAATAAATAAAAGCCCAACCAGATGGAGGCCCTCGGCAGGGGAGACCAAACGGCCGAGGGTTAGGGGGAAAGGGAAAGAAACCGGTGGACGATGCGGGCAGTTTCGAGGAGCACCGCCTTCTGCATTTGAGCCTGGAGCGGTCCGCCACGTAGTCCCAGCCGCCTCAGATGACCCGAGAGGCTGACTGGGCCCATTCGCAGAGACGACTACAGGGATAATTTCGGTCGGCAGACCACCCCACATGTCGGTCACCTCGTGAGCCAGGTCCAGATATTTTGTTTGCTTATCTGTTTCGGCTTTCACAAGGTTCTCGTCATACGGAACGGTAATGTCGACCAAAATTATTATTATTATTATTATTCTAAATCCTCCTTCCCATTTCCACAATCGGACAATTAGGCAGTCTTCAACTATTTGTTGTCATTCTTTCACCCATTTGACCCGGGCTTTTTGCTGTGCTTTTCGTTATTATTACAGCAAGGAAGTAGAGAAATTTACTTCAGCGTATGGCATAGTGGATATTCCTACACTGCCACTACACTATCATCATGTATATACATATTAGGTACGTGATAATTTTTGTAACTAATTACAACTATTTATGAAGAACACTGATTCTGCAAGAACAACTTGCATTTAGTTCGGTTTTTTTAGTCCGGAGGAACTGTATTATTACACTGTTAAGTAACATTTCTAAAGCGTTACTAAACAGTGTACATATTTTCGGTGGTCTTGAAAAGGCAGTAAAGTAAACCTCAAAAAATGTGAACATACTAGCAGGAACAAACAGTTAGTTCCACTGTTCTATTACGGTTTAAAATGTAAGATAATAATATAGGCTGTGAGGCGATTCATCTTGTTTTCATGAAATTGAAGTGACAAACCACAGTACACCTGATGGTAAATATCTACTGCAACCCGTAGACAACTTTGTATCAACCTACTCCATCAACCAAATTTGAACAAATAACAGAGGACAGATGCGTTATCACCTGTTAGGAATAAGATGGACAACCTGTAAATAATGCATTAGTATAAGGGAATCCGTGAATCTATGAATTCTATCAGATATCAGCCACGGTCCATGGCGATATAAGCTATCTCGTATGTATGAATTAAAAGTATGCAGACCGGAGTTGATTTTTAGCAGATTTTTAGCACTGTAATCGCTGATTAACACGTCAAGAATGTTCACAATTCCCTTCACAATGTAATACAGCAGTGCATACACTACTGCTAGTTGACAAAAATAGGTAATAGGTGTTACCTACGACTACACAACAGCTTAATGCTGCTGTGTTTCGTATGGTGAGTGTGGAGAACCGGAGACGATGGAAACGAGGCATTTCATCTCAATCCTCAAGGGTAAAAACGCATTTGAATTTTATTCTTAATTGAGAATGATTGTAGATGTATATGAGCCACAGCATCCACTTACCATCAGGTGGACTGCGTGCTCGTTTGTCACCCTTATTCTATAAAGAAAACCTACCTAAACAGACACCGCGCCCAAAAGTTCTACTGCTTAGAAATAAAATGATGTAATCTCGTACGGTTGTTAAATAAAAGGAAGACGTGTTTCTCTACTCAAGACTTTAATTATACTGTTCTTATTCTGCACTTAACACAAATATATATAATTTCGTGGAGCCACACCACACCTCCCACCGACAAAAAATAAAAAAAAAATTAATACATTTGTTTTTTTTAACTTATAAAACTAAATATAAAATTTAATTCTAATAAAAATATAAATTATAAAAATTCAATCTTTTATACACCTATTATTTTCTAAACATAAACTACAAAATTAAAATAGGTGGTATTCTATGGGTAGGTCGGGTGGGCAGATCCCACTGTCCCACATTAATGTCGAGGTCACAGTCTTGTACATAGATCGTCACAGTTTATTAGTGATAAACATCTACTTACGTTTAAATATTTTCTTATATTTTTTTCACAGTAAAAGTGTAGTACATTTTAAACTAAATCACTTACTCGTTGGCATTAAGTCATTTAGTCACTTAAATCATTTTGTAATTATACGATGCTCCACCACTAGTGGAACTTTTTCTTGTTATACAGTGTCTTAATCAGCAGTCGTTCAAAATATATGTGCAATATGCTGCTACACTGCATTGAGACTTTAGCTTACTATTTAAGTGCCCACTGAGCGTGTAGCATGATGGCGCTTTCGAAGTTTATTACATATTCATAGTACTAAATTAGTATACTGGGTGGGAGCCGCTCAAATACTTGCTTATAAAGTGAAAAAGTAACCAAATATATAATATCCTCCAGATCGAGTTTCGATTACGGCGGCCAGTCCCAACATAAACTAACAGTCTACGCAGGACAGGACTTTAGTTTGATGATAGTACACGAGTGTGCTTGCAAACACAGGTATACTATCTATTTCCTAACTCACAGTTGGATGAAAAAGTAATCGTATACGACTCGGAATGGAACTAGGCGCAGGACCAACGGCTTTACGTACATTCAAGGGCACAAGCTACTACTATGAAAGAACTAGGCGCATTACCAACGGCTTTACATACATGGCAAGGGCACAAGCTACTACTATGAAATTCTTTACAGAAAAACCCAGTAATTGATTTTTCCCGACCCAGGTTTCAAGACCAAGGTCTAATTATGAGCAGTAGCACTTACGACCATTAGACCCAAGAGGCTGTTAACATTATTAACAATCAATAAGTACCACTGCTGGGCACAGGCCTCATTTTATTTGTGAGAGGGATTTAGCGGAAGGAAAAGACCAGCGCCTTACCTAAATCTGTATTATCAGAGTTTAAATCATGCAAAGCAGTTAACATACGGGAATTGTACATGGGCTCAGATCCAGACCCGGAACAATTATTTGTAAGCCACGCAAAATATTCTTCTGTGTGGGATTCGAATTTTCTTGCCGTCTCTGTCACTCACTTCTGCAAAATATGTGTATATATAAATGATCACACTCTCACGGAATACCAGCGTAAAATAGCAGTTTAATTCTGCTGTGTTTCGTATGCTAAGCGTAGAGAACGGGAGACTCTTTTTACTAAAAACAAGGCATCTTAGTCTTCAGGAGTGACAACGTATTTATATTTTTAATTTTAATCCAGTATAGATGTACTCGTAGATGTTCATGGAGCACAGTACCAACTTATCATCTGGTAGATAACAATTAAATATTAAAGTATCATTTAAATTTTACTGCCTTAACGAGTCTGTTGGTCCCAAGTGAGTTACATATGCCTACCGAGACCTTGCAAGTAAGCAGGAAGTCACCTACAAATTATCATCAAATCAAATTATCCCGCGTGTGATGACCAGTTCGTGCCAAAATCTGGTACCGCATTTTTCTGTCAAGAAATTTTCTACTCAGGAGTCATGACGTTCTACTTTGCGGTCTTATTGGACTATGAAAGTTAGGAAATAGAGAGCGCAAGTTTACACAGTCACTCGTGCACTATTATCCTAAACTACACAGTACACAACTAAAATTCGGTCTGGAGAAAATTATTTTTATAATAAATTATTAAACATGCAGTATTTTTATTTCAATTTAATTAAATTTTTCCTTAAAAGTTTTGTGTATTTTAGGAAAAATGGAAACCAATTAATTCGGTAATACATCTGCCCCTCCGGGAGGAGCAAAATAAGCTTCGTTCGATTTAAAAGCCCTGTTCTTATTATTCTGAATAAATTTTCATGATGGCCGATCGTGTTGATTAGGATTCTCAAGTTTTTAAATTTCTTTCCCTTCATTGGATTTCCATTCCCTTAATTTGCAGCAAATAAGCAATTACTTTATTTGGAAATGGAACTCCAAACGGAAAAATAAAACATAATTTTATTACACACGGGCTTAAAAGGATAACCGTAGGCATTACGTATACAAAGATATTCCTCTGTTTTTTCCTGGATACTGACGCAGGAGCTAATATCTTTTTACGATACTGCCTATATCTACTACTGCATAAGTATTTCTATGTATTGTTTTTATATAAGTTAATTATTAGAGATGAAACGGATAGCTGTTTGGCCGGATACCAGATACCGGAGATTCGGATATCCGGATATCGGGCCGCCGGATATTCTGCCGAACATTTCCGTTTGGTGCATCGCAAGAAGCGAACGCGGGAAGAAACGACTTCGGGTCTTTCCGTTCATGAGTGAAGTTAGCCATGGTTTGATTAATTTGTTGTATTCATTGCAAATACTTTCGTTTGAAGTTATTTAATACGTGCTTTTGTTATATGAAGTATTTTTATAATTCTTAACAGGTTTAACGACCGAAAAAATCGATTTTAGTTTTTAAAATAATTATTATTTCAAAAACTATGCTATAAACAACATGTTATAACAATCTAAAATTACCAAAACTGTCCAATTAAATTAATAAGTTTGCTGGATAGAAAGACCATCCGATTACAATGTAGTGCAGTACTAGTGTGTCACTTTATCATCTAAGGCTTACTACACCACCCACCATCAGGTGAAATTATAGTTGCACGCGAATTTAATATCTGTTTATACGAGGAAGAGTTGTTTAACACCTTAAGTTTTACATCGGTATGTTCTGAATTTCTATTAACATTGCTATTCACTGTTTGTTTTATTTGAAGAGAAGTGTCTGGTATATCAACTTGTGTAGTGGAGATACTTTCTCTTTGACGTAAAAACATTGGTCCGTGCCACCACAAATCTAAATCTTTAAAAGAACTCGGTCTAATGCCTCACGAAGCGCAATCAGCTGGGTTA
The DNA here is from genome assembly GCA_907164705.1 of Parnassius apollo. Classification (NCBI taxonomy): domain Eukaryota; kingdom Metazoa; phylum Arthropoda; class Insecta; order Lepidoptera; family Papilionidae; genus Parnassius; species Parnassius apollo. The sequence continues at coordinate 2,850,619 of CAJQZP010001707.1, forward strand.
TATGATCATATATATATATATATATATATATATATATATATATATATATATATATATATATATATATATATATATATATATATGTATATATATAAAACTGAAGCTAGCCGGGCTGAAACGTCGGGAATTAAAAATAAGTAAAAGTAGGTAATTAAACGCGATAAAATCCGAAATTTAGTTTTATTCAATGTGTAGCATAAATTTAAGAAATCATTATTAATATCTCAGTTGTTCTATTTGCAACAATTGTTTTAAGTAATGATATCGAAATGACAAAGCAGTTGCTCAGCTTCACCTGATAAACTTGATCTTAAATAGTGATGTTTTTGGATATCACTTAGTCTCTTTTCAATAAGTATCAATAAGAAGATATTTAAAATTAAGCCAATCTCGATAATTACCATAGAACGTGGGAAGATTGATGGGTGGTAACTTTTTTTGTGGAAGGCTAGTACTGAAAGTAGGTAAACTATGAGATAAATATTTAGAATTATGTGACGAGATATTTTCTTTTAAAATTGTTTTTAATTCTAATTCTAATTTTGGCTTGAGAGTGCAATTCTTTCAACATTTTCTTATCTTCTTTACTCATAAGCACCTGTACGAATTAGCGACATATATTTTGTTAAACATTTTTGGCAATAATCTTGTAATAACTCACTTCTAGTTTCAATATAACTAATTGTATGATTTGTTCAAATAATTCGTTGCATACATCAAACATGGCCAATGTGTGTAAATTATATCAACAAAATAATTTCTAAATTTTAATTTACAGATTTATATTGCTGTTCTTTTTCTAACTCATTGTTGAAATTTGTATCAATTTTTTTCAGATTTAGCACAGTTTAAATAATATTTTCTATAGTCACTGTAATTATCTTAATCCGAAACACGTAGGAACAATTTTTACACCTCTACTTATTTTAAATTTTGCCATTAAATACTGCACATAACATTTTCGTCATATTTTAATTGTTTAAACGATACGATGTTTTTCGCAATATCTTTTATAAAATTTAAATACGATAATATACATTGTATAATTTTAGTGAGATATGAATTGTATGGTCCAATCGGCAAACGTCTCAAAGGCAGACCCTACACGAGATGGGCAGACGAATTGATAAAAATAGCTGGTACCTGCTGGACGCAAATAGCACAAGATAGAGACACATGGAATTCTTTAGAGGAGGCCTTCACCTTCACTTGAGGGGGGGTTCATGCAAACGAACTTATATATTATTATCCAGATTTAAACTTTTTCTCTATTCACTTCTTTTTTTCTAAACTATCTATGTACGTATGTCATTATTAGCATGAAATAAAAGGCTTATTATTATTATGGTATATCTATATAATTTTCTATAATTTTCTCACCTGGTTGGGTTCTATAAATATATAATTATAAATTAAAATGAAAAGATAAATATACATAAATATCAATAAAATAAAATAAACACAAAAACTACATAAATAAATAAGATCCAACCAGATGGGAGCCCTCGGCAGGGGAGACCAAACGGCCGAGGGTTAGGGGGAAAGGGAAAGAAAACGGCGGACTATGCGGGCGGTATAGAGGAGCACCGCCTTCTGCATTTGAGCCCGGAGCGGTCCGTCACGGAGTCCCAGTCGCCTCAGATGACCTGAGAGGCTGACTGGGATTAGCCCATTCGCAGAGGCGACTACAGGAATAATTTCGGTCGGCAGACCACCCCATATGTCGATCACCTCGTGAGCCAGTCCAGATATTTTGTTCGTTTCTCTTTTTCGGCTTTCACGAGGTTCTCGTCATACGGAATGGTAATTTCGATCAAAAATATCCTTGACTCTGCCCGGTCCATCAGCACAATATCAGGCTTATTCGCAAGAATAGTCCTGTCTGTGATGATGGCCCGGTCCCAGTAGAGCTTGGCGCGGTCATTTTCGAGCACGGCTTCCGGCAAGTACTTGTAATACGGCAATTTTCGGTCCACGAGACCGTATTACAGAGCGAGCTCCTGGTGTAGAATTCTGGCTACTAGGTTGTGCCTGTGCAAGTACTCAGAGTTAGAAAGCGCCGAACAACCGGAGATGACATGCCTATGTGACTCCCCGGGATGGCGACAAGCTCGACAGACGTCGACAGTGCCATCCTTTAGGATGTATCTCCGATAGTTGTTGGTCTTAATAACCTGATCCTGTATTGCACAGACAAAACCCTCGGTTTCCCCGAAGAGGTCACCAAAACGTAGCCAGTTGAGGGAGGCGGCTGTATCTACGTGAGGCTCATGTAGAGCCCTGTAGTACCTCCCGTGGAGCTCCTTCTCCTTCCATACGGTCTCCCGGTCGGAAATGCTCTGCACTGCCGGGTCTTGCCATTGCTCGTTGGCTAAGGATAGAGGGGTAAGTCCTTTATCACTAGAAATGACGTCATTATAGAATGGATCATCCGATCTCGCCAGGAAGTAATGACGGAGGCTGCACACTTCGCGATTATGCATGGTGAGCGCGCTCAGGAAGCCACGCCCACCATGCTTTCGCGGCAAGTACAGCCTCATTACCGACGATCTCGGATGATGCATCCTATGGGAAGTCATTGTAGTGCGGACTTTTCTATCCAGGGCGTTAAGTTCAGTCTGACTCCACCTGAGTATGCCAAAGGTATACATGAGGACAGGCATGACCCAACCGTTATATGCGTGTGTCTTATTCACACCGGACAAAAGGCTGTTAAGCACTTTGGTCAAGCGTGCATAAAACACGTCGCAAACTGACTGTTTCATACCAGCCTCATCGATACCGATGTTCTGTGACATACCCAGGTATCGGTATGTTTCAGCCTCGGAAAGGGCCCTTAAGTTGACGGGTATAGATAAGTCTATGCCCTCAGAGTTAACAATCCTTCCCCTTGCAACATGGAGGACCGCACACTTATCCGTCCCCAGCTCCATTCTAATAGAATTGCTAAATTTAAAAGTGATGTTTAACAATTCCATAAGATGGAAGCGACTGGAGGCGAATAACTTGAGATCATCCATATAGAAAAGGTGGGTTACTTTTGCACCTCCTTTCCGAAGCTGAAATCCCCTCCCGGAGCCCTCCAGTAAAGTACTGAGAGGGTTCAAAGAGAGGCAGAACCAGATTGGACTCAGACAGTCGCCCTGGAATATACCCCTTCTTATCCTTATGCGGCTTTCCGCAGCCGTCATCCGCTCGCCTAGATGACAGAGGATCGTACTCCACTGCCCCATACACTGCTCGAGGAAGTCTCGAACTGAACAGTCAATCTTGTACAGCTCGAGGACCCTCTTTAGCCATGTATGGGGCACCGAGTCAAATGCCTTTCTGTAATCTATCCAGGCGGCGGAGAAGTTCCGACGGTTGCGTTTCACCACTTTGCCAATGACCGCGTCAATGAGGAGTGGTTCCTTGGTTCCACGACCGCCACCCCGACATCCATTTTGAGTGCGCGACATCACCTGATTAGAGTCCAGGTGACGAGCGATTCTCGCGCTCAAAATGGATGTTAGTGTCTTGTATATGGTCGGTAGACACGTGATGGGGCGGTATTTGCTCGGGTCTGTGGCATCCTGATCTTTAGGAACCAAATGAGTGATCCCAGTAGTGAAGAGGCTTGGGAGCGACTTCTGGTTGAGAGCCTCTTGAAACTGTCGGACGAGCACAGCGTGACACACCATGAACCCCTTCAGCCAGTAGTGATGCAGCCCGTCAAGCCCCGGACTTTTCCAGTTCGGGGCCCTACGGACCGCCTCAGCTACGTCATCCGGCGTTATGATGACGGGGTTCATGGGCGTAATACCCGCACACTGACTCGCCACAACTTCCGTGCAAGGGCCCTCGTTGTGGTTTACGGGCTATGACCACAGGCTGGGCCAGAATGCGACCGTGTCGGCCTGATTTGGTGCTGGGTCCGTTCCACTTACTATTGGTCGCTCCAATGATTTATAGAGCTTCTTCTGATCACTCTGGAAGAGACGATTCTGGTTGAACCGTGTCGACCTCTCGGTATATCGCCGAATCCGCTTTCCCCAAGCAGCGATTCTTTGCTTCAGGTCGTCTATGCGCTCCGTCAGTTTTTGCATTATATCCGGCTGGGACAAACTAACATTTGTCCCAGCAAACGCCATCCTGACGGTGCGCACAATCCTTGGCCTGGTATTGTCTGATTCCTATGATGAATAGGTCCTAGCCTTTGCGATACGTTCTTCAATTCTTATTCTCCAGGCTGGGATAGCACTACTTTGTCCAGTAGCGCGTCCAGCCGTGGAAAGTTTGGCGCCTATAATACGGCAGACTGCCAGTGCGGCGCCAAAAAGAATTGAGTCCGTCTCGCAAAGGTCCTGGCTGGCTTCCAAATAGGTAACCAGCATTGGGTTCAGAGCCCTCACGACAGCCCGATTCCGCTTGCTTAGGGCTAAGCGGGGAAGTCGCGGTCGATTTTCGAGAGGCGTACTGCGCGTTTCCACAATCGCCTCTTCCAGTGTACTCCTCATTTGCTCTAGTTCCAGTTCCTGGGCGACTGTTCCATCATCGTCTGAATCAACCACAACTGGCGTGTTCACGGCGGCATCTACATTTGCCGTTTGCTCAGCAAGTTGTGGCGCCGCATCCTCAGCCGCAGCATTTTCACCCGATGAAGGAACAGCCTCACGTCGTAGTCGTTCGAGTTCGGTAACATCAAATGTATTTGAGCGCAAGATATACCGAACTCGGTCTGCCAGGTTTTGCTCGGTGACGGTTACAGATGGCTCCAGCTCAGCAAAAAGTCGATGCATCCTTGCCCGATACGCAAAACCTCCAGTTTCTCCCCATTTCGCCCTAAAATACGCCCGCAATGCGTTGCTGTTCATCTGGGTTGTCCAACGCATGCGGCGTACTCCACCAGAGGCGGGTGCCGATTGCTTGGCCCGCGAAAACCCTGCCGACACCAAGCCAGCTGGTGGGGATGATGGATGCGAGGGGCTGCTGGGTGGTCGTGCAGCACCTCGCGCTCGGCTGACGGTTCGCATGCTGTCGCGTCCAGCGCCAGCTCCAGACGCGCCCTGGCGACCTCCAGGCAATTATTATTATTATTATTATGAATTAATATGTTATTATTGTGGGGTATCTATATAGTTTTCTCATCTGGTTGGGTTCTATAAATATATAATTATAAATGAAAATGAAAAGATAAATATACATAAATATCAATAATATAAAATAAATATAAAAGTACATAAATAAATAAAAGCCCAACCAGATGGAAGCCCTCGGCAGGGGAGACCAAACGGCCGAGGGTTAGGGGGAAAGGAAAGAAACCGACGAACGATGCGGGCGGTATCGAGGACCACTGCCTTCTGCATTTGAGCCCGGAGCGGTCCGTCACGGAGTCCCAGTCGCCTCAGATGACCCGAGAGGCTGACTGGGATTAGCCCGTTTGCAGAGACGACTACAGGAATAATTTCGGTCGGCAGACCACCCCACATGTCGGTCACCTCGTGAGCCAGGTCCAGATATTTTGTTTGCTTATCTGTTTCGGCTTTCACGAGGTTCTCGTCATACGGAATGGTAATGTCGACCAAAAATATCCTTGACTGTGCCCGGTCCATCAGCACAATATCAGGCTTATTTGCAAGAATAGTCCTGTCTGTGATGATGGCCCGGTCCCAGTAGAGCCTGGCGCGGTCATTTTCGAGCACGGCTTCCGGCAAGTACTTGTAATACGGCAATTTTCGGTCCACGAGACCGTATTTCAGAACGAGCTCCTGGTATAGAATTCTGGCTACTAGGTTGTGCCTGTGCAAGTACTCAGAGTTAGAAAGCGCCGAACAACCGGAGATGACATGAATAAGTGACTCCCCGGGATGGCGACAAGCTCGACAGACGTCGACGGTGCCATCCTTTAGGATGTATCTCCGATAGTTGTTGGTCTTAATAACCTGATCCTGTATTGCACAGATTATATTATTATATTATTATTATTATTATTATATATGATTATATTATTATTATTATTATGAATTGTATAGTTGCTGTTGAGAATTGCCGCCGGGACCAGAGGCTCTCTATTGCCGTTTCTTAGTGCGGTCGGATGGCAATCTGAGTTCAGGCGCAGTACCAACAGTTTTACGTGTTTCCGGAAGCACGGAGGTGAAACATAGCCAATTTCCCGACTTATGGCTGCAGAATTTATTGACAGATTAACGTAACGATTTTTTGGACCGATACGGGATTTGAAACGGAAACCCCATGATCAGCAGTTGCGTTTATGACCACTAGACAAACGAAGTAACAACGGAGCTTGGCTCCATAGCAGTTCCAATAACGTTGTATTTCTACAGATCCAATGTTTTAAGCTAATTCTATGGAACTTGGCGCCTGTTTCGACCTTAACTCTTGTGACGCTGAAACCGACTACCTTGAACGCCATATGACGGCTTCTTGTCGCAGTGGCTTAGCAATAAGTTATGGCGCTGAGAACCGTAGGTCAAAACCCCTACAAATCCTGGTATGGGGGGTAACGTGTTTAAAAAAAAAAGAAAGAAAGATCGTATATACTGATTTTATTCCCCTTTTCACGTTCATGTTTTTATGGTATATATATTTATCTAAAGACTTTGTGGTATATATATTTGTACATGATAGAGCCATGCTGCAGTTATATTAGTAGTATAGTTGTAGCACGAATGGGTCGGCTCGACCGGGGAAGGTCCACGCTCTCACAGGATACCAGCGTTAAATTGTAGCTTAATGCTGCTGTGTTTCGTATGGAACCGGAGACCTTTTTTACTAGAAACGAGGCATTCCATCTTAGTCCTCACGGGTGACAACGCATCTGTATTTTGATTTGTAATCGAGAATAGATGTAGATCTCTATGGGCCGCAGCAACCACTTAATATCAGGTGGACTGTGTGCTCGTTTGTCACCCTATCCTATAAAAAAAACACAAATCTAATTGAAATAGAATAGAATGATTTTTAAATTCAGTATAGATCACATGTAATTCTTATTGAAAGTTATTTTTTTTACTTTACCACTGGATCGAGAGAAAACATCTGCCTGGAAAGAAACAGCAAGAAACCTAGTGGGACTTTTTTTAAAATAAATTTTAGAATAATATGAAATATTACAAATTATTTACAAGATTTATTTTAGAAACACCTTGGAAGCGACCACCTCATTGTCAGGGATTATTATCAACCATGTATTCATTTATAATTTAATAAACCTTTTATTCTACAGTTTGTGATGACTTAAATATTTAAACTTCAATTAAATCATCACGCCATATTGTATAACTAGTGCGCTGAACAAAGCCTTCTCCAGAGACTACCGCAAGGCACGGTTCTAAACTAAAAGCATCTATTATTTCTGGATGTTTTACAGACTCGTAAACTGCGCTTGTACGTTAATGAAACGTATTTCTTTTAACACGTTTTCACTACTAGCCTGACCTATGTATGTTTGTTTTTATGAGTATATATTATGCAATGGAATTTTCAAGGAATTACGTTTTTACCCGCGTTCAGACATCTGAATTATTTGAAATTTTGCAGACGTATTAAGAAATGATGACAATAAAAAATATCATGAGTACGTAGGTACTTATAATGACGTAGTATTCTTAATAGAGTCATCAATGCATTTGTTTATTGACGTAAAATAAGAGTGTTACAAAGTGGCTCATTGACATCTACATCTATCATATTACGAATCAAAATGTAGTTTCGTTATCACACTATGGAAGAAAAACAAAGAAAGAAAAAAAAACGTCAATGAAATTACAAGAGTATTTATGTCATCCTAACTGCTGCTATAGTAAATGACAACAATGCTGTTTTTTTTAATAGATAGAGTACATTGTTACCAGTAAAAAGGGTCTCCGCATCTTTACTCTCACTATACGAGACTTAGCAGCTTCGACCTGCTATTTTGCGCTGGTATTTTATGAGAGTCTGGTTTTTTCCAAATCAAGTCAACCCATTCGTACTGCAACCAAATTTATATGCAGCACGGTTCTACTACGTTAAATTTTTTCAATCCGCCTGATAGTGACTACCACCAGTACTCACGTAGCATACAACTAACTCCAGGTACCTGGTCAGGTACCAGGTCTTCAAATTTTTTGTCATCCTGAGGACAAACACGAAGTAACTAAACTGTTAGCCAATCAAACTGGAACAAAGTAGTAAGTACATTGCAGCTCGGCGGCAGAAATAAATAGATGGGTGCTAGACATAAACGAAATCTACCATGGTTTCTCTTATCAAATACTGATTAAAATATTTAACGTATGCTAACAAATATAACTTCCAATGTTCATCAGCATGTAAACAGACATGGGTGTCGCGCAGTGGAGCCTTTATAGTCGCTTACTTTTAAGCTTTGTAGGCGTATGGACAAGAACAAAATCAGACGTTCGCACCTCTGCGCTTCCTTGCTTGTCTGGGTATTTTACGCCTGACATAAGCTATATGGTTATACCGTCATCGATCAGAAGCCATAAGGTAATACCGGCATATTCCATAGTCGCCTCTTATTACACCCGCGGAACCAAATAGATCTTAAATCACTACCACAAAACATTCACACATGAACGTTGATTGAAATTTTATTAAATTGATTTTATTACAGAGTGATAGATAATTGTACGATAAAAAATTATGAAGAAATGCACCCTATTCGAATAATAAAGGTGATATATTTTAAAAATGTGCACGTAGCACGAGCCGACATTTCAAGCACCTCTTAAATTAGAATCAAAATCGTTAACTATTGTTACGAGTAAATCGGGTCTTTTATTTTGTATTTAACAAAATAATCTTTTCGAAACAGACTTTATTTAATTTTAGCTGTTATTAACCTTGATATTATCTGGGCAATACACGAAATTTAAAATATAAGGTAATAAAATTAAGGAGTCATAGAATATTCATAATTTTTTTATAATAGGAATGGTGAAAGGAAAAATGTGGTGACCACCTGTTGGTGAAAGGAAGCTGCAGTCCATAGACCCAGAAAACACACACCGAAAAAAGAAGGCTACAAGGGCGTTGAACATAGATGAAGTCGGCTCTCACATATTCCCGAGAAATAATGCTCTCACATAAAAAGGCAGTAAATGGTATTAAAAAATGTTTTTATTCAAAATCTTACAAAGTAATTTACGACGGTAGATGAAAAATTTTTATAGCTATTGATGGCAGAAAAAGTTAATAGGGTAGTATCTACCCAGACGTTCTTCTAGACAGTAAAAGAATTCTACCAGCTAGAATACTATGAAATATTAAGGTGCGCATTTATACTTTGGGCGACCACGGCTCAGTATTTACAAAATTAGTACTGTGTATTTTATTTAAGCTACGATACCGGTATGTTTTTCTATAGTCCTTATGCACCTTCACATCTATCCTCGATCAAGAATTAAAATGCATTGTAACTGAAGATTAAGATTGAAAGCCTCGATTCCAGTAAAAAGAGTCTCTGATTCTCTATACTCACCACACGAAACACATCAGCATTAAATTGCTTTTTACGCTGGTATTCTGTAAGAGAAGACGACGATGACGACTATGACGATGAAGATTACGATGTCGTTGATGATGGTGATTTTTTATACAATAAAGGAGACAAGTGTACACGCAGTCCACCTTATGTTAAGTACATACAGTGGCTCATAGACATCTAAATTTATCCTCGAATAGGAATCAAAATACGGTGTCACCTATGAGGACTAAGATTGCATGCCTCCCTCGTTTCCAGTAAAAAGGGTCTCCAGTTCTTCATACTCACCATACAAAAGGCAGCAGCATTAAGTTGATATTTTCTCTGTACGACATTTTCCGCGTGTTCTCCGTGTTCTCAGGTTGTGAGTCATTAATATTCCTATCCTTTCAATGCCCCTACTTCTGGCTTGTATTTCTTGACTCCCCTTGCCTTTTAATTATATCTCTAGACCTTTTCGATAAGTTCAATTTTGCTTCTACATAATATCTCTAATCTCTCTTTTTTTTAAATATCGGTCACTTTTGACACATAAATATATATGGTCCTTTACAGATGACACAAACAAACTTGGCAGTATCGCAATTCGGGTGATTGTTACATTTGGGGCATATAATTTTTTAATTTGGCACAACCTTGAGAGGTGACTGAATTTGCAGCATTGACAGCACTAGAAATCTGGAAAGGGATAAGGTTTCTCTTTAAACCTACAACCGTACCCACACACATACGGTAATAAGCTGGTACCTTTGAAGCGAATTCCTATCGTTCCTGAATCGATCCATTCTCCACTATTAGACATTCTTCTGAGTCTTTTTATTGAAATTATATCGTGCTCACATGAAATATTTTCAAAAATTTCTTGTTCTTCAGTCTCTAAACCTACTTCCATACCTTAAGTAAGCCTCATCAGTCCTTTATACTCGGTATCACACACAGAATAACTTTTCGCTTTTTATTAGTTTTAGTGCACTTTATTCGTTTTCAAAATTGAATCAAAACTCTGTAGACACATTTGTGTATCATTTTCACTATATTTCCAATATTTAACGACCGTTGAAGCTTTGCCATTCCACACTGCTTTGGGAAAACTTCTTTTTCTGTCACACATACGAGTATAATAACATGTTTCTAGGCATCAGAATCTAATTAATCTAATTAGTGAACTAAATTATCATAAAAAGAATTCTTTCTATTCAACCGCTTATACCCTCTAATTACTGTAACAAATCCGTCTTTTTCTAATATTTCTTCATCATCCTGTCGTCCTCTCTTCCATGCTAGTCGTCGCTCTCCCTCCCCCTTCTTCCTGATTTCCTCGGTTAAAGTTTTATTACGTTGTTGCTCACTTTCAAAAATTAGCTCCTGCCCCATTACGTCACTGCCAATAAAAGTACTTAAGGGTTAAACTATAGACGTCCGGTACTCGCGTACGGTGTTGGAAGGGGAGGGGCCATGGGAAGCCACCCTACCCTTCCCCCGTTGCGGAAATGTATAGTTTATGTTGATTAAAACTACTTTTACGGATTTTATCGCCTTTTATTCGCCCGAAACGTCGAGTATTAAAATTAATATAAATAAAACGCGATAAAATTAGTTTTAATCAATGTATAGTGTTCGCGTAAATATAAGAAATCATTATGTATAGTTTATGAGTAATAATTTTTTTTGTAAATTTATAACCGCACTTTTTATACAGTAATATTGACAAAAAGTTACTTCTGAAGCGGCCGTACGGTGTTGGTAGGGGGGAGGGTAGGGGGGGTTGTGGGAAGCACCCCCTACCCTTCCCCCGTTGCGGAAATGTATAGTTTATGAATAATATTTTTGTAAATCAGTACACATTTTCGTGTATCTCATCAATTTAAACTTATATTAACTAATAATATCTACAAAATAATAGATATAATTGTTAAGAGGGTAGAAAATGAAAATAACGCGGGAATAATATGCAACCAAACATGTATGTTCGACTCGACTGCTCACACGTAACTAGATCATCTACATTTTTCTCAATTGAGAATCGAAATACGTGTTTTCACCCCTGAGGACTATAATGGAATAATGCCCAGTTTACATTTAAAGGATATCCGGTTCTAAATACTCATCTCACGAAACAAAGCAGCAATAAACTGCGATTTTACACTAGTAATCTGTGAGACAGAGGTCCTTTCTCGGTTGAGCCAATCCATATGTGCTACAACTATAATATAGCTGCAGCATGGCATACCTCTGCTTACGTCCTCCAGCGATTCTTTTTTTTTTTTTATATAAAGAATATTAACAACGCTATAAATATTACTAATATTCCCCTTAACCACTCGTGGTAAGCTTAAAGGGCTTGTGTTACGAGTGGTTCACGCCAGTAGTCGAATGGCGGATTCGAACCCACGACTTTTTTGAGTTCGCGGTCCGCGCCCTGCCATTAGGCTAATGTCGCTTTAATTCGAAATTCAAAGATTCTGTCAATAGACTTATATCGTCGGCTAATCATTTGAAGTTTTTGAATTTTTTTTAAGTCATTGACGTTATTTCCGTCTTTCCCATTCCTCAAGCTTAAAATAGTCTTACAATACAGTTGTAGATCTTAGATGCTGCAGGATCGTACTGACGGTTGAAATAAAATCGCGAGACAATGGGTATACTCAATTTAATAGTAATAGGTGAATTTACAGAGGACTGTGCGCGACAAAATATGGGCGTGCGCATCGACTCACTTATAGTGGCAGACTGCCGGAGTTCTCACTGACGAGCACGTCAGAGAGTCCGTGTTTTTAAAATAAATTTATAACTAGATAAGTACAATCGACATACAGAGTAAATTCAATCCCTAAACATAATTCTAACTAGAAATGAGCGCGTCGCTAACAGCAGTGTTGAAGGGTTTTAAGAATGCAACGTCACCCTGTCTTACACCTCTCAGTTAGATAGGGTTCGTACTCTGATTTAGTACTTATATAGTAATCGTATAATTACTGTACAAATACTTCAGCACTTTGATATACCGACAATTAACTTGACACCTCTGAAAGAACTGTAGCACCGCCCAAATTTCGACGAAATCCAAGCTTCTCATATTACATACAGTACATACTCTATTTTTGCGGTCTTATATACTGCAAAGGTATGTACGTGGTCTATAAAACCAAAGCCTTTTGGAAACCGGCTAGTTTGGGAGGCTGGAAGTTGTTGAGTCTGCGTGCATGATGATTCGCAATAACTTTCCAAAACAGCACGTAGACGCAACTCAGAAAATAAATAGATCGATAGCTCCTCAGCAGAGCGTTTTCGCCTTTCTTGAAGAACAAGACAATCGTAGTTCTGCTCCACATCCAAGAAGTAGTAACACTTATGTAGGACTTTAAATGCGCTGAATTCTATCCTTACTCAAGGTCTTGCCATTTTGAGGGTGCTGAAGAATCATTCCTATTTCGCTCAGACTGATGTTGTCAATAATTTTGGAATAGTGTCAGATAAGGCTGAATCTTGGACCGTTACTCACACGTGTGACTCCAACGATAATGTGTACTGCTACCCGTAGAAAATCTCGTTCTCATTTAATATCTCAGGTGTTCCAGCCTCGACAATGGACCCTTTCTAGCATTAAGATATCTGGTTCTCCTATAGGCATAGAAAACGATTTTGTAACTCGAGCGGAAAAAATTTCGGCCTTTGGTTTAGAACTCACCGACTCGAAGCATCGACTTCTTTGGATATGACCTCTCCAACTTAAAGCTTAGGTTTAATATGCCTCTCGCCATTAGGTAATCGCTGCCAGTTTTCTTTCTCGCGATTACTTAGATATTACTCAACAGTTTCGCTCTTGTCGTCATAATGAAGTTAATCTCATTTATGTTGAACGATAAGGACCCGACCAGGTCCGCTTTCTATGAGACAACTACTGGAAGAAAATATTGATCGTAAAGAGTCGTTCTTTCTGCACGAAGTTTTCCAACTGCTGGCTCCTTTGATTCCGTTGCCCTATCCTGAATTTCTCTACCTTCAGCTCACTATTCTCTCTTGTACCTAGTTTTGCGTTAAAATCTCGAATTAACGTCGTATAGTAGGGTATTAGTAGGTTCTAGTCCGACATAACCCTCCCTTAACCCTACGAGGCGAGTATACGTAGGAATCCCCCTATAAAATATTAAATCATCCAGGTAAAACGCATTACAATAATTAAAAAAAAACAACAATTATTGAAAACATACCTATTTGAAAAGGTGGAAAATTGCGACATCAAAACTAATTATCTAACGAAATCGAATACAATGGCAATTTCACTATTAATCAAATTTGGCAAGAAGCGTTAATCGAATGACGATTTGAATTTTATACACGATTACGTATAGTGTAGTGATGTAACGGATATTCGCATTTGCATTCGCATTCGCGAATATCCGCATATTTTTCAATATTCGCATTCGCATTCGCATTCGCAAAAATTATGCTAATATTTAGCGAATGTTTTTAATAATCAAAAAGTAAATTATTATATGCATGCATATGAAATAATAATGCAATAGATAACACTTAGATATTTTTATTAAATCGTACTTCTACATTCTAAATTAAAGTCTCATTTGATAAATAACATAAAACTAACCTCAAAACAAGACAAAACTTTTAGAATGAACTTTCTGTGACTAAATTCATTCAATTAACCAATATCGGCTCGGCTATCTTCAATTTGAACATGGCCGACACGAAATGTTCAAACCTATCAAACATTTTACGCGCGTTTTTTTTTGAAATTCCAAAATATTCTCATTCGCATTCGCATTCGCGAATGTTGAAGATAAATATTCGCAATCGCATTCGCATTCGCGAATGTGAAAAATCCAACATTCGTTACATCACTAGTATAGTGTAATCATTATTGCAAATTATGCATGGACACGATGTAGGGTTTATATTCAGTTCTTGGCTTAAGGTTCGCAGTGACTCAAAGAGAGAATCATCATGAAGTGGTTAATCTTCTTCGGTCTCTGCGTAGCTGTTGTTCTAGCAGCACCAGCAGTGAGTAACACTTTGGTTATTCTTACTATTCTAATTATTTTAAGTGATGCGTTGATATTTTACATTATTTAAACAAATTTACAAAATTACAAAATTCATCACAAAAAAGCAATGAGCTGAATAATTGATAGTTTAGCACCAATTCTCCGGATTCGAACGCAGGTCTTAATATCTAACGGCCACGTATAAGCGGTACTATAATAACGCTTTAATCAATAAAATTGTTTTTATTAATCAAATATTATTTCAATAATTTGCTTTTGGCTTATCACCATGCCTTTGTGATAAGGTTTGCGGAACTGTAGTAAGCCCAGCTAGCTATAGAATTGAAGGTGTCATCACTTCGTTCATTTTTATATGTAGATATAAAAAAATTATATACGTCGCACTTCTGAGTCTCCTATTCGTGAGAGAGTTTAGCATGCGGTAGGAAAAAAGCACCAATTCAATAAGTGTTGACAGATACCACATGTACTCGAGGATATTTTTTTAGTTTACAAAAAATTATTTAAATAGCCATTTCATCACCATCGTCATTATAAACCATCCAAGTCTGATACCACATTCTGCCTATAGATTGCCTAATAAGGGGGATATAATAACATAGAATGAAAAAGAATAGATTACAAGAATACATACTATGGTAGAAGCACAAAAGACTGAGAAAGTCTTTTGTGCTTCTACCACAGTAGTAGTCTAGTTTTTGTGTTGGATCGGAAAAAATATTTGTCTGTCCTTGCGGGAATAACGAGCAAAACTCCCAATGGAACTTTTTTAGACATTAATTTACAATATAAATGTTTTCCAATAAAACATAAAAGTATAGCGAGCAAACCTGGTTCGATCCCTGCCGGTACCATTGTTATTGCAATTTTAAGTATTATTTTCCACGTCCTTGACGGTGAAGGAAAGCATCGTGGGGCAAACTGGAAGTCTGAAAAATTAAAAAAAAATATATGCCAGAAAGACATGTTTGTCCGTTAATTGGTGCAGAGGCCTCTACCCCGAAATAGGACGTAAATAGAATGTAACTTTACTTTACTTCATAATTTATTTCTTAATGTTTGAGTAATTTTAGCATAAACTAAGAATAATTTTCTATCTTTACAGCCAGATCCACAGGATGACGACGAAGATGATGTAAGCGATACTATCACATCCTAGCTCGTTAATCTTGACTTTAAATAACAGAAAGGCCTGAGTGGAGTACGGCGAGGAGTGATAGCGAGATAATACCGTGTGTGGCAAATAACTTAATTGGTTGACACTCAGAAAGACTGAGTTGCAACTGTGTTTCTCATTCTACGTGTCAGCGAGCTACACTGTATCTTAATAACTGCAGAACGTACGATTGGCACAACTAGACAAGAGTCCAGCGCGCACCAAACTACCATCTTACTCATTTCTATTACCAAATTGCTTGTGTGCTAATAGCTAGTGCTTACACTGCTGTATTCAGATCTGAAGGATATACTCGTATATCTAGAGAGCCAGTATAATTACTGGTTG
This sequence comes from Parnassius apollo, assembly GCA_907164705.1. Taxonomy (NCBI): domain Eukaryota; kingdom Metazoa; phylum Arthropoda; class Insecta; order Lepidoptera; family Papilionidae; genus Parnassius; species Parnassius apollo. The sequence continues at coordinate 2,866,634 of CAJQZP010001707.1, forward strand.
TACGGCATTCCATCTTAGTTCACAGAGATTACGATACATCTGTAACCTTCTTTGTTTAAAAATTGCTGCAGGTGTCCATTCACTGCCATCAGGTGGACTATTTGTTACTTCAGTATTATTAAAAAAAACAGAACCCCATGTTCAATAGTGGGATAATGCTGTCGTGTTTCGAGTAGTGAGTGACGAAAACCGGAAAGCTTTTGTATTGGCAAGGCATTCTATTTTAGCCTTCCGGGTTGAAAACGTATCTACATTTTGAGCCATAATGGATGATAGATGTAGGCGTCCATAAGCCACGGCATTTAGTTGTCATTTATCACATGGCTTGTATGCTCGTTTGTCACCTGACGTCTCTAAACAATCCGGAGTAAAGGGCGGATAGAACAGGCATTTATACCGTATTAACAAAAACGATCTACATTATTCACTGTAAAACACAGATCTCCTCCCGTGATTGAGATCTTGTGAACAGGGAAGTATCCACCGTACCAACCTAATGCGTGGTGGAGAATTCACAATTTTATATGTGATTTTATGCGTGGTATAGCCACGCTGCAGCTATGTTATTGATTTTGCACGAATGAGTCGGCTAGACCGGGTAAGGACCACGTCTTTACAGAATACCAGCGTAAAATAGCAGCTTAATGCTTGTTATTTTGTATGGTGAGTTCAGAGCCCCCTTTTTACTATAAACGGGACATTTTATCTTAGTGGTCAGGGATGACAACGAATCTGCATTTTGATTCTGTCTCCAACGCCCTTAGCGTCATTTCTCATTTCATTGCTAAGCCACTGTTTGTTTGACGGCTCCGTGGCGCAGTGACTTAGCAATGAGTTATAGACCTTGAGGGCCGCGGATTCGAATCCCGCACGGAACAAGTATTTGTATGGACTACTAGTAATTGTTCTGGGTGTGGATGTTTGTCCTTGTGAAATGTATGTATGTAAACTGCCCCCACGATACAGGAGAACATCCTAGTGTGGAGGTAACGTTTTTTTAACAAACAAACAAAACTGTGTCACTGCGCCGTTGTAAACGTCAATAAGACAAAAATAAGATTTTAGACATTCCAAAATATCTATTTTTATTTTCACTTTAAAATAGAATCTTTAAAAGTAATCAACTCTGACTTAATTTGGAAAATAAAAACTACTCAAACAATTTCTCTGTATACGAAAAAAAATCATAAAATTCTAGGTCCTTAAAGAAACAAAAATTTTTATAATGACGCGAATAAAATAAGGTAGATAATATCCCAATGAATTATGTAAGTAAACACGTAAAATTTTTGGTTATCATCGTTCCATGTTTATTTTTAATTAACATAATTATCATGTTCTGGGACTTAAAACAAAAAAATGAGCCAATGGTGCTACTTGCCTGACATGTCGTAAAAGAGAATTAGCGGGATATTGGGTCTGTGATTATGTAGGCGATAGCCAACTATCTCTAGTTTCTGTATCACTACCATCAACAAAAATTTAGCTCTTTTTTTTTAATAAGATAAGCGCGACAAACGAGCACTCAATGCTGTGGTCCTTATAAATTTTCATCTATCCTCGATTACGAATCAAAATGCTGATCTAAGATGCAACAAATGCCTTGTTTCCAGTAAATAGGGTCTCCAGTTCTTTATAAGAAAAAGAGCAGCATTGAGCTGCTATTTCACGCTGGTATTCTGTGAGAACGTGATCGCTTCTCGATCGAGCTGACCCAATCGTGCTACAACTATACTACTAATATAGCTGTATCATGGCTCTACCACAATCAAAACTATTATACCTTCTGGCTACTAAAGCAAACAACATTTGAAATATATCTTCTATAAGTTCTTAACAAATTTTTGTACTTTTTCAACAGAGTCGTCGGCGATACCAAAATGTTTACATAAAGGTAATCAATTTTATTATATATCCCTCAAATCAATAACCTCAATAGAGCCCCCTTTTTAGACATTATCGTCATTGCAGCATATAAACACAAGATCACTGCCTAACAAATGACCCCAGCACAACACTACCACAAAATACGGCCTTGACCTACTTACACACTCACCTGATTACCATCTCAATAGGTCATCTCTTAGCCGCTCTACAATGTAGTCTCGTGAAGTCGTCCGGTACCGTACCACAAAGTACGGTCTTGATCTACCTACACACTCACCTAACTACCATCTCAATTGATCATCTCGTAGCCGCTCTACAATGTAGTCTCGTGAAGTCGTCCGGTATCGTACCACAAAGTACGGTCTTGATCTACCTACACACTCACCTAACTACCATCTCAATTGATCATCTTGTAGCCGCTCTACAATGTAGTCTCGTGAAGTCGTCCGGTATAGTACCACAAAGTACGGTCTTGATATACCTACACACTCACCTAACTACCATCTCAATAGGTCATCTCTTAGCCGCTCTACAATGTAGTCTCGTGAAGTCGTCCGGTATCGTACCACAAAGTACGGTCTTGATATACCTACACACTCACCTAACTATCACCTCAATTGATCATCTAGTAGCCGCTCTACAATGTAGTCTCGTGAAGTCGTCATAAAGTTTTAACTGAAATTATGTATATTTGAATTTATGCAATATTTTTGATACTATTTGGTAAGGAATGGAATGAGTTACATATATACTAGTGGCCGTCAAGTCTATTGTGTATTGGATTGCGTATTAGATATTTCAATTTCAATTAAGATTTAACGGCTCTGTTGTCCAGTGGCTAAGCAAAACGTCGCGGAGCTATAGGGTCGTAGATACGAATAACGCACAGAACAAGTGTTTGTTAAGCCTACACATTTTGTATAGACCTACTCGCGCTACAACGGTCATATGATGCAGCTTGACTCTACCATGATTAAACCACTGCCTACTACGTATAGTAATAAAATACTAAATTTTGCTTTTATTTAAAAAAGCTTGACGACGACCACGATGCCGACCAGGTACGTATTCTTAAGTAATTAAGTATTATAATTATTTAATTTTACTACCTCTAAAATTTTAACCACCATCATCGTCATTACCGACAACTCAGTCTACTACTCCATTACTGAATGAAAGTCATTGTCATGTCTTACCAGATCGTAATTCCCTTTTTTGTAATAAAGCTTCAGAATGTATCGAATTCCTTCGTTTGATTTGCTTATTTTGGTGGACAAAAAATTAATAGAAAAATGGCGGGGACAAGTCTGTTACTTTTCTGTTTTTTTCCTTAATTTTATTTTTACTATATTTATTAAGATCTACGAACAGATGTACAAGGGTAATTTACAGAAGTACTATTAAAATAGAGTGTAGTATATATACATACAACACCGTGTACCACATATTAGTATTAATAATTATTAACGAGTTGAAGAGAAAAAATTACTATCAAAAAAAAGAACTAACTATTAAACAGGATAAAAGAATCTTGCACCAATAAAATATTAAATTTATTATACCTGTCATTTATTCTTAATATATTATTAAACGAACAATGTACGAGGTAGTAAAAATATATGTATTAATATCTATTAAAATAGAGTGTAGTATATGTACATACAACACCGTGTACCACATATTAGTATTAATAATTATTAACGAGTTGAAGAGAAAAAATTAGTATCAAAAAAAGAACTAACTATTAAACAGGATAAAAGAATCTTGCACCAATAAAATATTAAATTTATTATACCTGTCATTTATTCTTAATATATTTTAAAGCACAATGTGAGGTAGTAAAAAATAAAAAACAAAACAGTTACAACCAAAGAGAATTTCCATTAAACTTTATACAAACAAAATACTCAGAAACTTTTTCCGCGACCTATTATTTCCCAAATATAAATAAGCAGTAAAGGAATAGATAGTATTTTCATTTAATTTTAGTTACTTTAGTGAACATAGTTCTTCACTACTGACTGCATGAGGAAGCTCAGAGTCACTCAGCATGCGGTGGAAAGATCTATATTTATTTGCGGGATAAAATTCGTGATGAGGATATCCGCAAAATACCAGAAGTAACCGACAGGCCAGCTGATCATTAAGCTGAAGTGGCCATTGGCAGGCCATATAGCTGGAATAATCGGCAACCGGTGGAAAATAAAAGTTCTCGAGTGACAGAATGACTAGTGATGTGCTGCAGTTATTGCTTTTGAGTTAGCGAATTTTCGGTCTCACCTATCTTATCAAATAAAAAAAAGATATTTTCATGAAATTCCTAGTAAAATACATTTTCGTTTGTTTAAAACTTATGCATCCACTTCTTAGAATTTTAATATATTAACGTTCTTAAATTTTCCACAGTACAATGATAACCCTCGATACGACTATCAGCACTACGTTGACGCCTTAAGGGTAAGTTTTCCACAATCTATACATACATTCATATTCCTATGTTATGATTTTCTCCTGTATCGTGGTGGTAGTTTACATACATAAATTACACAAGGGCAAATATCTAAATCCGGAACAATTATTTAGTTATATCATACAAATACATGATCCGTGCGGGATTAGAGCCTACGACCTTCAGCGCTGCAACTCATTGCTAAGCGACTGCGCTGTAGAACCACATTATCTATTATATATTTCCTGTATAATCATATTATACACGAAATTTTGTAATATCGGACTACTTCTATTACCTCAGAATCAACGATTTTATACATACATATATATCTATACGTGTAAATAGAATTGAATGGTCAGTTTGAAATATTGAAACTGTCTTTTATTGAGCTGAGGGTCGCTATTTGCCAATTAAACATGCATAACCAAAATTAAAAAATTCGTCTGTTTGTCTGCGTATCTGTCAAGGCTGTAAACTTCGGGATGTCTAAACCGAAAATAATAAAATTTCACGAAAAGATATAGGGCAATTACAGGAGTTATCTAGGATATATTTTACACAAAAACCTTGTATTTTTTGGAAAAATCTAAATATTTATAAAATAAATGGTTTTCGATAACGGTACATAAATAAATTAAGAAAAATTAAGAAAGAGTGAATAGGAATCTCATTACTATGACGACATTTTAATAAAAGTAAAGTTACAGCCTATATACGTCCCACTGCTGGGCACAGGCCTCCTCTCACTTCTGAGAGGGTTTTAAGGCAAGGAATATAGTCCGCCGCGCTGCCCCAATGCGTGTTGGCGAACTTCACATGTCTTTGAAATATTTTTTTTCTTATTTTTGAGACATGCAGGTTTCCTCAAGATGTTTTCCATCACCGCCGAGCACGTGGTAAATCAGCACTTAAATTGCAATTAACAATTTCATTGGTGCCGGCGAGGATCGAACCCGGTTTGCTCGCGTACTGTGAAATTTACAGCAAGCGCTAACCATCTGAGCTACCACGGCTCTGACATTTTAATAATGATATAAAATTGTTGTGGCGTCAGAGTGGCGTCGTGAGAATATCTTCTAACCCATCCCGTGGTTATTGTAAGAGGCGACAAAGGGACCTGAAATAGACTTCCTGTTAACAACATCCTGTCTTCATTCCATATAGTGGAAAGCCGCCCTACACTTCGCCTACCGGTATGAGCCTGCCACTCGAGAACCTTTCTTCCCCATTAGTTGAATGCACTGTGCATACTTTGATTAACTTGTTACTTACTGCATATCTCACCAATTCCAGTCACCAGCTAGTCTCTTTCCTACACGATTACTATATCTGTATGGTTGTTTTTAAGAGGATACTACAGCCCATATTCTTACTTGGTTACCGTCTGTTTCCTCTTAAGACAACCGCGGATAGATGTGGGGTAGTGAACTATTTTATGTCACTACACAGTACGTATTGTTAATTAATTTATATTCTTAATAAGGCGGCTCTTTTTCAGAATTCAAACTTGGACTTGCTTGTCAAGGAAATTGATCGTTTATCATCGGTAAGTGTTATATAAGATTGATTACAATTAATATCAATTTACATAATATGTGCTGTGTAATAATAACGTAAGGTAACCCATCACATTTCATTTTCTGAGTGTCGTATAAGATGGCTTTAGGAAACAGTCAGACTCATTTTAAATGGTTAGTAGTGTACTTATAGGTAAAGATACAGATAGACATCATTCCTGCCTTGAACTCTGTACACTGCGGACGTGTCGATCGAGTTCACTTCCGTCACTCCACTCTCTTAGCTCATGTGCGTGACTTAGATTTAATACCTGGCTTGCTGCTTGCTACTCAGACTCATTTTGAAAGGATTGTAGTGTAATTGTGTATAAAATTTTAGGTCACTTTCAAGAGCACATTTTTTAAATTTAGATTTTTGTCTTGAATGCTTGTCTGCTAACAATCCGCGCATATTGCTTAAAAAGGGGTACAATGTTTCGCTTCACGTACTTATATATAGGTGTAGCATAACAATATATATTTTAATGAAATTTCCGTACCGCAGTACCAAACATTTCAAATAAAAACAATAGTTTCTTCGTATTTTGTTTGTATATGATCGAAGAAAAATCTTTTTGGTTATACTGTTTGTATCTGGCTGGTTTTAATATCAATACGTACATAAAGGACATTAACAAAAAAACAACAAAAGTAAAAATACACTCTCGCGTTATTATTCAATCGTTTTTCTGTCCTTCAAAATGAGTGAATCTAACGAAAAAGTTCGATACATTCTAAAGTTATTTTACAAAACCCTCTGATTTTCGTCTATTTCTTCAGAATTCTTTGGTTAGTGTTAGGTTAACATCAAGAAAGGACTGTCAAAACTACGTGTCGCATGTTTTTGATCAAAAATCCCAAGGGTTCTACAGCCACAAGATTGTCACTTCTCACACACAAACTGAAATGTATGAATATATATTAATAAAAGATTCTTAACTAAACATTTAATTTGCATTTCAGAGATATCAAGGCAAAGGCGTAAGTATTTCATCACACTTAATTGATTTTATACCTAGGCCATACTTTGTTTATACCTAATTGTACTTATGTTGTCAATCTCAATTTTAATCTAATGCTTAGTTAAAGATTTACGTAAAAGAATAACTTTGCATTTTTGTTTTCATATAAAAGACAGTAGTTCTATCGTGCCTATAACAAAGCATAAGTGTTACATCGGTCACGTAATGCTTTGGTTATAATCCTGCTCAGTTAATAGCTCTCGATAATATTAAGAAGCTAAAGCTGTAGTTGAAATCTGTCAGGAGAACGTACATAGAGACCCGCATGGAACCCTCGAGTAAGTAGAAAGAATCGTAAGAACAGCGAACAAGAGATGCCAATGCCAAAAAATGTGCTAACCTTGTGCTACGCACAAGGTTGGCACATTTTTTGTTATATTTTGGTGGAGCGATAGGAGGTGCAATCATATCTAGCTATGGTCTTCGACTACTCAGCGCGGCGGCGGCACGTCGACAACTCTCGACGGCCGGTGGCGTGTTCTCGACGTTTCATTTTTCGAGCAGCGAGTCTTTTTGGTCGCCCAAAATTACGCCACTTATCTAGACTCCTATTGGTGTGCCCGTGCGGAAAAGGAGACGGAAGTGAATAGGAAATGATACCAGATACAAAATATGCGTTTTGGCGCAACCATACTTAGACATACAAATATTACTTTTAAATCCCAGACCAACATGGGCATGACTGGAGGATATCATCAAAAAAGGCGATTAATTTCTGTCAGATCCATTAAGACTTAGAAGTCAGCTAAACAAAAAGCTTCTTATATCTAATTATTTCTTATATTTACGCGAATATTGAATAAAATTTTAATGACGTCAGTCATCTCAGTCCCCTGTGACCATGGGTGCTGGAAAGCACGTGAAACGTCGGGAATTAAAAATAATTAAAAATTAAATGCGATAAAATCCGTAAAAGTAGTTTTAATCAATTGAATAAAATTATTTATATATATTTATCGCATTTAATTTACTTATTTTTAACATATTTTAAATTCCTGACGTAACGGGTGCTTTGTAGCACCCATGATCACGGTGGGACTGAGATGTTTGACGTCCCAATGTCATGATTAGCCCGGCTACCTTCAGTTTTTTAATTTTAATTTTTGGTCTGATCTACGCAGAACGAGCTATCTTGAAGTCTTGCAGTAGTATGATTGGGTTTGGATTTCAGTTTGTTATTTATAGGATCCCAAGGAATTATTTTTACATTTAAGTTACCAACGAATTTAATTCTGTAAATGGGCCTAGCTATAGTTTACAAATACCGGTAATCAAAATGTGTTTATAACACGTTCTCGGCGATTTTTCCCATGAAAGTGACAAGCTTAAAGTTCACCTGACGGTCAGAAGATCAGCCGAGAACCGAAGGCATTATGTGCTTGTCATGCCCAGAAAGGGAGAGTGAATACGTGGGACAAGCTAAGTTCACTACTGTCAAAGAATATATACACTACGCGAACTACTGTACATGGATAAGAAACTACTAAGCTAATTAGGCTACTAATGCCTTGTCATCCTAGTGGAATAAGATGGAATGCCTCGCAGTCTATAATTATAACAACCCTTCAGGCTGAAAAACGGCAAAGCGTTTACTGCTACTTTGTAACAGGAATAGGCAAGACTGTCTCATTGCAAATAATGATCAAAATGGCGTACAAATTTTAACACGCTTTTAAGTTAATTTTTGACAGCTGTTTTGCTTGGATGTGTTTTGGCTCGTCTTCGATTTTTGCCTATTCTAAAAAATGGATCAAAGAATCTGTATTAAATTTTGTGTGAAAAACAAAATAAAGTGCGCGGATGCATTCCGAATGCTTACTGTGGCGTATGGTGAAGCTACCTTGGTCCAAAGCAACGTTTATCGGTGGTACAAAATGTTCTCAGAGGGCTGAGAAGATGTGAACGACGAACAGCGTGCCGGACGCCCGAGCATGTCAACAACAGGCTATTATAACATTGATAAAGTGAAGAAAATATTATTGGCCAATCGTCGAATCACCGTTAGAGAAGTTGCTGAGGACCTAAACATATCGATTGGCTCGTGCCATTCGATTTTAAGTAATGATTTGGGCATGAGCCGGATCGCCGCGAAATTCGTGCCAAAAATTTCTCAACTTCTACCAAAAACAGCATCGCGTTAATATTGCTCAGGAAATGTTGGACTCGTTCCGTGATGACTCACGTGTGCTCCAGAGGGTCATAACTTGTGACGAATCATGGATTTATGGTTATGACGTGGAAACCAAAGCTCAATCATCCTAATGAAGGCTGCCACATGAGCCAAGACTGAAAAAAGCGCGCCAAGTTCGGTCAAACGTGAAGGATTTGCTCACAGTTTTCTTCGATTGCAGGGGCGTGGTGCATCATAAGTTCTTACCATAGGGTAGTCCGATTAATAAGGAATATTACCTGCAAGTAATGCGCAATTTGCGCAAAGCAATCCTGGAAAGCTGGAAATGCCCGGATTTGTGGAAGAACAAAAAATGGCTTTTGCACCATGATAACGCCCCTGCTCACACATCGTTGCTTGTGCGCGAATATTTATCCAAAAACCACACAGTAATGGTCTCACAGTCACCGTATTCCCTAGACCTGGCCCTCTGTGACTTTTTCCTGTTCCCAAAACTGAAGAGGCCTATGAAAGGACGACGCTACACCACGAGTGAGGAGATAAAGACGGCATCGAAGGAGAAGCTGTAGAAGATCAAGAAAAATGATTTTTATTTTTTTCATAAGTGAATTATATCCGAGGGGGATTACTTTGAAGAAGACAAAATAGATATTCATGAGTTAATAAATACTTTTTGAAAAAATACATAATTCGTGATACTTTTTGAACAGACTGTGTATACAAGTGGCTTTTACATAATACAAATGTATAGCACTAGAGCAAACTTGGATGTTATATCTACCACTGCCATATACTTATGTTGTTCTCATGCCTTTGCACGGGTGCTCTCTGGATCGATCGACAACAGCGCCACCACCTGAGTCCAAATGTGAATTTAAACCATCTAGGGACCCATTTAACACAAACAAAACCAAAAAATTTAATCAATATCGGTTGGATGGTATCAAAGTCTATAACGGACATAGGTAGAAATATTTTTTGTGTTTTATATAGATAGATAAAGTTATTTTAAAAACTAGTATCCTAAAATTACTAAAACTGTCCATATATACTGCAGTTAAGACATTCAGGAGACGAATTGAATGAAGATAAATTAACAGAAAAATATGCATACAACATTTTTGCATTGTTCTCGCAAAAAATCGGTGTAGTTATGAAAGAAAAAACAAGGCAATGTGTTCAGAATAACGATATCGTCATAACTTCATACTTATACTAAATTTGAGCTGTAATTATCTCTCTTGGTTGTTTAACTCAGTCGTTCGGTGACGAGCCCTATTTTTATAAAACTTCAGGCTGCCAGATGCGTTGTCTCCCCTGAAAACTTAGATAGAATTCCTCGCAGCCCGTAGTTACGGTATAATTCTACTGATTCTCCATAACCTATAGAGCCAAACACAGCAGTGTAATTAGTACCAGAAAAATAAAATAAAATTATACCTACTCTTACAAACTCCTGAGCAGAAAACAGTTCTAAATCTATTTAAAAACATATTCATAAAATTTCATGCATCAACATTTTCTCGTAACGATTTATTTTATGGAGTCTGTGCATATACTCGTAGAAACCTTTTTCTAAGTAAACATCTGAATGTATTAATTTTAGTTTAGATTTTTTCTGACTTTTGTTGTATTTTTACAGGTTTTAAAATTAGCATACGTAAGTTCTTTTATTGCTTATTAATTACTATGTACCAATTTTTTAACGTTAAATGTTTTTAAATTTTGTAAAATTTTTGTTAATTAATATAATTATTTAGAAAACAAGTATATAGCACATAAGTTTAGACATTTGATCTATTACATCGTCAGGCCTTACAAGCTTTGGTTGGACACGAGCCTCTCCCACTTCAGGGAAGATTCGCCTTAATTCTTATACTTGCTAGACGGGTTGATGATGATCGCAGTGCCAGACCAAAACGTACCGCACGTGTGACTACATACCCGTCACCAGTCTAGGTATTTTACGTCTGGCTTTAATGTAATAGTATAAAGCCTAAGCTATGATATTTTTCAGGTATTTCACTTAATTACCTCTTACTTCACACATAGGACAAAATAGGGTGGTGAATTGTCTTTAACTGCCACCACATTCAAACGCTAAATAAAAAATTCACAATATTTTATAACTGGTAGAGACATTATAGCCGTCACGAATGGTTCGCCTTCACACAACAAGCCATAACAGGTATTATCACATAAGTAAACTTCAATAACACGAGCGCGTTAACTGCAAATACAGGTTAAAGATAAAGTTCTAGCCGTATATTTACTCATTTAATGGCTCTACCGCTTAACAAGAATAAAAAATAATGTACGTCCATAACAAACTAACGAAAGAAAGTGGCGATGTATTTTTTTTCATGTTGTATCATTTCATAAATTAAAGGTTGTTTTTAATTCACAAATTCTATACAAATATTCTATTTTTTTTAGATTCCATCTAATTACAGAAATGTAAGTTTCTTTAATGATAAATTAACTAATTTTACTAACTAATTTAGCATCTTCAGCTTTAATTGTTAAGCAACGTTGCAGCTAACACGAATAGGCCAGCAGGGATAAAATAGCAGACAACCGATGGAAAAAAAAGTTTCTCGTTATGCAAACTTGAAAAACGAAGAGCAAGAAAGAAGTCAATTTATGTAGGTAGCCCAAGGCCCTGCTTTGCGGCATTGCAGCCTTTTCATTGAATTATGACGTCACATCTCTTTATTTTATATCCATAGTCTCGCCATAGAAAACTCAGTTTTTTGAAGTTGGTAAAATCTCTACCACTTTTTAACCTCTCAACCACTAGTGGTCTCATGAGACCGCGGCCATATTCCGTCAAATCCCTAGCGGTCTCATGAGATCGCACCCACCCACAGCAATTTAACCAATAAAAACTTATATATGGAGACTATTTTTCTATGAGGAAGTTTGGCATTATATAATCAATATGAAATACTCTATTCTCTAGTGCAATAAAAAAACTGTTATCCTATGAATATTTATTTATAATCTACGTTCATTTCGTACGCCATTTTCGCGTCAATGTTATTGTGTTTATTTTTGGATTTTTCTAGTGTTTAGTAGTGTTTTAGTATAGTGTTTTATTATAAAATTGTAATGAAAGTTTTTGTGTCAATATAATTTATCTTTTTACGTAAATAATTTCGGGAAATATATATTGAAATAATTGTGATTTTGACGCCGCCAACATTCGCTTGGTATGTTTTTTTTTGTTATCAAAATACAATTAAACCTTTTTGCAATGAAGTAAAACCTGACTTTTGTTTAGACCACAGGATAGAAAATTTTGTATAGATTTTATAATGCTAAACTTCTTCATAGAAAAAAAGTCTCTAAATATAATTTTTAATGGTTTTAAGGGCTGTGAGTTTTGCCGGGCGCATGCGACTGCATGGGGTTTTTATGGCGCTTGAAGGGTTAAGAAACATGTATAAGATTACTATTTTCATCTTTGATTTTACCAAATTCGGTATTTCTAGATAAGTATTCTACTATTATCTAGATACACCATTTTTATATATATCGATCTATCTAGAACTCACAGAAAGTCATCATTTAGTAACACATTTTTTTACCAACAGCTCAACCCGCGAATCTACAACTTGGGCGTAAGTATCATAATAACACGCATTAGAGCTAACAGTTTATTCGTTCATCTAATCAAGTCTATTAAACTTCTAAACATAGGTCTCCCCATATTTTCCTTCATGAGGTGGATATTTTCTAGTTGTTAATGCGAGGAATCAACTTTATTTTTCCGTAAATATCGTAAAAGGCGACACACGGAAACTAATCAGGAGACGGGCAGCAGCAACTTCCTAATAACGACTGAAAATTAAAAAATTCGGTTGCCAACCCACTTGACAAGCGTGGCAACTAGGGCAGTCTATGGGGAGGCCTATGTTTAGCAATTGAATTTAATAGGCTGTAAAGGTACCATGCCCATCTCCATCTTTTTCCCTCTGTCTCCTATTACGACACCCACGGAAAGATATGGGGTACTGGATATTTTAACACTCTCATTACACGCTCATATACATAAATACAGATCAATATTAAGTATATTAAGGTACATATATAATATAGGAATATTAAGTTAGATATTTATGGTCACCATTATTTTAACGTATTTTATGCCACATATATTTAAATCAAAAAAGCTGGTCTTCTCCATTATCATTAAATATTCAACATATTATCTTATATATTTTATAGCGACTTAACAGTTTCGCACGTTAAAATGAAAATATATAAAAATGTGTGTATGCCATGAATATTGATGACAAATTTTAAATTTTAGAGCGTCAACTTTAAATACGTAAGTCAAATTTACTTTCATAATTTATTTAACTGAATTAAACAGAAGTGAATGAAAGAGTCGGAAAGGGACGTCCTAGGCGGAAGTTTGTCGACCAAATTGGCGATATACTAAAAATGGGCCAAATTAAGAGTACCCTTAACCGACGAGCATGTATACGTAGGTATTTGGATCTGGAAGAGGCGAGAGAGGTATGTCAGGATCGTGCTAAATGGAAGTCTGTATTCTCTGCCTACCCCTCTGGGTGACAGGCGTAAGTGTTTATGCATAAACAGATAAGTTTCTTTAATATCTGCTTCGAAGGTTATATATATATATATATATATATATATATATATATATATATATATATATATATATATATATATATATATAAACCAACTATACAAAATAACAATCACGAAACCGTATGACAAGATACCGATCGCGATCAATGCTACTCTTGTAACTTTTCCTATTTTTTAAATTGAAATGACTGAATGATGATAAGTGGTCCATGAACACCTGCAACCAACTCCAAATATAGAACACTACAAATATGTTGCCACCTGTGAAAGCTATAACGCCTCATCGCGTGTAATCTAATACAGGCTGGAACACAGCAGTACCCACTCGGCTGTTTGTCGGCAGAAATAGGTAACGGATTGGTACCCCAGATTTCTATTCTGAAAAAGACATACATATGAATAAAATTAACGTGTCTGTGTGTAACTTTTAAACAAATAGTTTCTATTAAGCTTAGGAGGCTACTTTCATGCTGTAAAGTTATAAATAATGTGTCAAAAAAAAGGATCTAGGCTATATTTTATCCGAAAAACTTGAACATTTTCCGAAAGACCTGAACTAAAAATTGAAAAAAAAATAGTTTTTGGTTATGTAAAATCTAAATCGCCACATTAATAGATACCTTCCAGGCGAAACCGGGGTGGGTTGCTAGTTATAAAATAAACTATAAATAACTCGTACGTTGTAGAAATAGTTTGCAAGTGGCAGAACGTCTAAACCACTGAAGGCAAAAAGATAAAACTCCTCTGTTACGTGGGATCTCTTACAATCTTCGGTATTTACAAACCCATTATTTTGGTAAACGAACAACATTCTTGATAAAACATCGCATCACCTACATTTTTAACAATACCAAATCAAATTAAATCTTCTTCAAAAACGTCCATTTTTTAAACTTTTCCACTTTTACGTGTTTTATAATAAGGATTAAATTAAAAACACAGAAAATTAAAAAAAACACCTCACGTAATTTATGGACGCCCCCTTATCCCCCCGAGCGACTTATCCCCTGAAGAAAGAAAATAGAGATAAGACTAAATTTTCTAAACTATTGTCATTCTATCTCTATCTATCTACATCGATGCTACCACAGTTAAAAAAATCTAAGCCATTTTAATTACACATATCACTTTTGTGTTTGTCAGGTGGCGCCACAGGATAATTTAGTAAGTAAATTTGTATTTTTAAGATAATAAAGTTAGTTACAGCCTATATTTTCATTCCAATTCTGGGCTGAGACCTCCTTTAATTATGAAAGGGTTTTAGGTTAAGGATTACGTTATTTTTTATCCAATTAAGACTATAACTTATCTTAATATGAGTACTGATGAATTTTGAATGATTTTAACCATAATGCAAGCTTTCGAAAATGCAATAAATGTTAATTTATAAATATTTATATAAAAACGTACAAAAAAATATAAATATTGTAATTTTAATATTATAATTATTTATACGTGTTGGAGACACGCTGCAACTTTATTGTGGATGTAGCACGAATGGGTCGGCACAACGGCGTCGGACCACGCTCTCACAGAATACCAGCATAACGTAGCATCTAAACGCTACTGTGTTTCGCATTGTAAGTGTAGAGAACGATGAGTTGGCTTGTTTCCAGGAAAAAGGGTCTGCCTTTTTTATTGAAACAAGGTATTCCATCTTAGTCCTCAGGGGCGGCAACGCATCTGCATTTTTTCTCGGGATGATATGGCATAGTGGATATTCATATAACATTACTACTTGATTAATATCAGTACTACGGTGCTATGGTAAATTAAGACTTTTAGTATACATACGTATATTTTCCTATACTTTTTATTTATAACATTTTATAGGAAAGGGAAAATAAGGAAAACGTCTGCACTTTCGATCACCGTGCGTGGGTCGTCATAGGCAACAGAGATACATGAAACCGTATAATGAATATGTTACACAATTAGTGCTTTTTCATTTTAATTTTTAACTTAACTTTAAACATAAGGATTTATCAATAAATTTAGATGACAGGACGTAGATATTATAAGTGACAGTAGCCTAATGGCAGGGCGCGGACTGCGAACTCAAAAAGGTCGTGGGTTCGAATCCGCTATTCGACTACTGGCGTGAACCACTCGTAACACAAGTAATTTGAGCGTATCACAATATAAAAAAACACATAATAAAAAAATGCCGACCATCGATTACAGCAACAAAAGAAATCAATAAACAAAATTGCAATCATGAAATCACTGCCTCCTCTAGGAACTCGAAGCTCCTATTATTTAAAAAAATTCAAAGGAGTCACACTTTTTTTGGAATTTTTCAAAATGCTTACAGTTATGATCTCTGTGACAGGATATTTTGTGGCAGTTTAATTTTCCTACATTTCATCAATATCTGGGGCTAGTGACTAGATAGGTACGTGCTGAGGGTTTTGTAGTCGAATTCCATCTGAAGTTGACGTTGATCAAAAGCAAAATTCTTAGTTTTAAAGTTTGGTCACATTTGTGATAAAATATGTACTAAATCCTAGTATATTTCCGATGTTATTGCATAAGTGTTACTTCAGATTGATTAGGACGAGTGAATGCTTCTATATGTGTGCATAGACATATGGCCTTAAATTATTACCACCAAAAGATAGCTGTGGTCTAAGCTATCTTAGGAGGGCATTATTACGAAAGCCCACCATTAGACCTTATAGGCTTTTCTTATACGTGCTTCCCACCTTTTCTCGTAAACTATTTTCTAAAATAAATAGGCACTATCAATCGATTTAATTTTGTGTTTTGTTTTTAGAATACCTACAAATACGACGGCGACAAGGTGATTTGTAATACCTAATGATTTCTCATATTTACGTGAACACTACACTTTACACAGCTTTTACGGGTTTTGTCGCATAATATATTAACTTATTTTATAATCCCCATGTTTCGAGCACTTTACACCACCCAGTCACGGGGGGTTTTCGCCGTCGTTTTCAATTTCATAATTATTATTTTCCGATGTATGCACTATGAGAATATAATAAAAGTTAATAATAGCGATAAAATCCGTAAAAAGTTGTCATACCGAACAATTAAGACATAGTACAATGAACATGAACAGTATTATGGGTTAAACTATAGAATTCTATAATACACAATACAATGGCTGTTAACCTTATTTTGTACCGAGGTTCGGCGTCGCCGGGAGGATACATACAAGCAATTACTTCGTATTATCAGTTAATCGCTACTACAAACCCGATTCGCTGCGTTGACAGACGGATTTTAACACATATTTTGTAAATAGGGTGCAATTTGGCATTTTCGTGACTGTAATGTCAAAACACGTCTCGTGTTGACATTTATACGTGTGAATTGACGTGTTGTGGCAATTTAGTGGCTACACGGGCTCCGTCCACACCCCGTTCTATTATGTATGTATTATAGTATTCCATGGGTTAAACGTATTAAGCTTTTTTTATTTTGCCTTATTACAATGGCAAGATTAAAAACTCCAAAACCCTTCTAAGTAAATTATAACACGCTAGTTTTTGTATAAAATAGTAAATGGCAACTGCAGCCCGTAGATACTTGCAACTCACGTCAATGGGTGCGTTTGGCAGAAAAAAGCGCTAGCAAGCGCTTGTAAGCAAAATGGCGATCGTAAGCGGTAAGCGCTGTCAAATCGTAAGTAGCTATTTTCCTCCAGGACACGATGTTAGTTTTAACCGGGGAACCTAACCTAATTTAAATATATGTTTGTAAAGTATTCATATTAAAAACTTACCAATCATGAATTTTAATAACATGTATATGTTTATTCATGTCATTATATTACTTAAAACTAATATTGCACAAAATAACTTATAAACTCTACTTCAAAACAAACAAATTAAATAAGCAAAATGGCGGATTGTGTCAGCGCTACTGAAGTAGCAATCGTGTCCTGGCCGAAAACTATTTCAGCGCTTATAAGCGCTTGCTAGCGCTTTTTTCTGCCAAACGCACCCAATCAAAAATGATTTCAGATAGTTTGTTATTTCTAAGGACTAAGGTGGCATTTCTTCACAGCCTGTAAATATATTGGTTGGTGTCCTTCAAACTGCAACTCAGCAGCTCAAGCACGGCTATAACACTGTATCTTACAGACGCCCTGCAGTAAAATTCATGTTTCCTATTTCCTTCCTTTAAGTAATATTAGAGCTAAGTAAAGTCTAAGGAAAGTCTATCAAGCTACTGCGGAATTATACGACCTCGAGCAAAATTATGTTAAGCAAATATGTACAATTAGAAAAAACATTCTTTGAAATTGCGAGTCTTTTGCTATAATACAAAAACTCGATTTTATTATAGAGGCTATAAGTATACAGTAAACAGTATAACTAAAAAAAGTTGTATCTTTCAGAGGAGCTACAATTACTACAGTGACAGGGTAATTTCTTTACACTTGTATAACATTTCTGTTCTATCTACTAAACTACACAGTTATTAATAAATTTATTTAATTATAATAAAAGAAATTTAAGGTGGTAAATCCACTCAACAACTTAATTATGGCTACATCACTATTGGGTTGGTTCGACTAGGAAATCAGAATCTCACAGAACACCATCGTAAATTAGCAGCACAATTCTGCTTTGTTTAGTATAGCGAATAACACGGTCTCTTTTTACTAGTAACGAGGTATCCTTCTCAATCTTAATAAATTTTAGTGAGAAACGAACAAGTCAAGCCTATGGTAAGTCGCAACTGCAGTTCATGAAAACCACCAGCCAAATTAAAGCAAATAAAACTACAGGTACATTGTCACCTCTGAAAAGTTGTGTGGCATTCTATTTTAGGTAGTTCACTTAAGATGGAAACCTCACAGCCTGCTATTGATCTGTCTCTATGTACCCTTCAGAACGTAACACAGCAGTGCCAGCAATGCTATATAGCGACAGAAATAAGTAAAAGTGTTGCAACCACAAAAATACATGTTTCCAAAAAAATACATGTACGATAGTTTGAATGTAATTTTCGTTATATATATCTTGTCAATGGGCCACTGAAAAAGATATATCCCAAGAGATCAACTACGTCTTTGTATATAGCATCTTCTCTTAATCATTTACAACTTTGATTATATAATTATATTAATATAATTATATAATATAACGACTGCCTCGTTGGTCTAGTGGTTGTAGTGGCGTGACTACTGATCATGAGGTCCTGGGTTCGAATCCCGGGTCGGGCGAAAAAATTAATTATTGAGTTTTTCCGTCAAGAATTTCTCAAGAGCTGTTCGAAGTCAAGAAGTTGGCGGTATATCACCCCCGTGCTTCGGAAGGCACGTAAAGCTGTTGGTCCTGCGCCTAATCTCTTTCAGGTCGTGTCGGTTTACCGTCCTCGTTCATCGGTATATGAGAGTGGTGGAATACAGAGTGCACCTGTGCTTGAGCATACACTTGGGCACTATAATCCTGTCCTGCGCCGATGGCTAGTCTCCGTTGAGGCTGGCCGCCGTGGCTGAAATTCGGTCTGGAGGACATTATTATTATTATTATATTAATACTATTACCATTACCACCTAACAAATGTCTACTACTGAACACTAAACTCCCCCACAGATTGCCTCATGATTCTGTTTCTAGGAAAAATGTATGAGTTTATGAGCCTTAACATCCACTTACTATCAGGTAGAAAAGTGATGTTGGATTTTCTAACCATAGTTAATTTTTTGTGTACCTGGTCTCTAACGCTGTTAATGTTGTTCAAGAATTGTAATCAATTTATCAATGTTTTCTTGTTTCATTTTTTAGAATTCCTACAACTACTACGGCGATAAGGTTTTATTCTATAATAATATTTAATTTTATTATGTTCCTACTTTTACTTAATTTACTTGTACTTAATTTAAAATTATTGAGGTAAAGTGTTAAAAGTCGTTCGGAATTTCATCATGGATGCAAAAGAATTTGCCATCAACTTATTTATCCTTGGTAGAGTAGTACGTTCTGCTTTTACCAATTCGTCTTACATGATGCCTTTTCGGTATAAAACTCAATAATGGTAATGATAACTTGAAAAATTTCGAAATAACTCAGCACATTAGCTAGTTCTCTTACCCAGTGACACAAAACACCAATACTAAGGGTATTGGTGTTCTGATCGGCCGGATCAGTGACGTCACGACAATTTCTAATAATATGGTGGACAGCGTTTCGCAGATTTGAGGGACAGACAAAAATATATATTCTTAAAATTGAAATATAAAATTTAGAATGCAATTTTATAAATATAAATCAATATTTCTCGTTTATTTTTACAAAATCTATCACAAATTTTACACTTTTTTTGAATTTTTTACATGGTGTTAAATACCTTATTACATATAAACACAATTAACGTTATTATATTCCCTTTCAGCATCCCGACCATTACGACAGCGACGGGGTAAATACCTCATATTTACGTTTAAAACATGTATATGTAGGAAGTTAGTGATAATGTACTGTAGGGTTATGAAAAGGCTTTTGAAGAAGAGAAGAATAATTTTTATTCTATACCTTTTTTATACTATGAGCACTGGTTCGAAGAAAACCTCTGTCCTGGGAAGAACCAGCAAAAAAACTCAGCGGGAGATTTCTTTTAAATAGAATTAATTTACAATTTATTACTTTTCACAATCACGAAAAAAAAAACTCTTGCATTGTTTTTCAAAAGCCGAATCACAATTTTATTTTCAGCTATCGCCACCCTGGCTTATCCTGTGTAGAATCTATTAGTGTGTCGCTATTTAGATTAAAGACAATTATCAAAGACTATTTAATCTATCGTAATAAAATGAATGTCAGTTTTAACAAAATAATATCATTACCTGGGAAACTAGCAAGTGCAGAAGAGATTTCTACGTGTCATTATCTTCAACATTTTGATCTACCATCTTGATCACTTTTATTTAGATTATGTATTGCATATCGTTACAGCCTATCAAAATTCCACTTCTGAACATAGGCAGCTCCTTGAGATTACCGAGGGGGGATATTTATCAATGTTGTCACGCTTGTGAGGCATTTCGCCAACCACTATTAATAATTTTAATTCTAATTTTAATTTTTTGTGTATTTTTTTCAATTACAGATTTACTCGCTATACTCCTAATGTACATTTTTACTATCTTACTACAATTTAAATTTAGAAAATATTGTTAGATAAAAGCTAAGATAGAATGTCTAATAAAGCCTAGGAGATTTACTTCCATCTTTTAACCACGCCTTCTTTATAAATATTTTTCATCTTCCATTTGAATTCACAATAAAACAAAAAATTATATTTTTTTACTGTACGTTTTAAGTTTTGTTGTTACGTTTTTGCTTATACTTACATTGTCATCCTAATCTAAGCTATGTTCAAAACTTTTACTCTCTAGTTCATCGGGAAGTTAGTTCAAAATCAATTACTAAATTCAACTCGAACAGACCCACACGAAAACGTGATAAAATACTACTTATAAAAGCGATATTATATTGTTACGAGCTTGAGGTTCATGACAATAAAAATTGCCGATAGAATTACCTAAATTAACACTTTAATTCACTTTACACTAATTAAAGTTAAAAACACTAATAATTAATCACACTAATTCACTTTATTCCGCTCCGAAGCCTCGCTTGTCTCGCCAACTTCAATACTTTCCGATCGCATCTTGCAGCGACTATTTATATAAATTAGCAGCGAAATATCCAGAATATTCAAGTAAACACGCGCAAGGTACCGAGAATTCGTGTTTCAACTTCAAGAAGTTTAGTTCTTCGGTTCGAGACTAGATGGCGCTAGTGCCGTCGACTTGAGCGCGTAACACGCCCCCTCCCAAAACGTGCTCGTCCCGAGCATTATCGGCCCCATAATAACACGCCAGGCGATCCACATGGACGATCTTAGAAGTCCCTCTTGCGCCTTTCTGTATCCGGTAGGTTACATCGTTGATCCTGGTCACAATCCGGTACGGGCCGTCCCATTTAGCTTGAAGCTTAGGAGATTTCCCTTTGCTGCGGACGGGATTATGCAACCACACTAGTGAACCTTCGTCGAACCCTTTGTTGTTCATTTTGCGGTCGTACCGGGTTTTCATCTTTTCAGACATTTGCTGGCCCGATTGTCTGACGTGCTCATAAACATCATTCATTTTGTTCCGCAAGTCATTTGCATAATCGGTTATACTACGTGGAGCATCAGGTGGTATCCCGGTGATCAGGTCTGCAGGCATCCGTAATTCTCTTCCAAAGTTTGCGAAAGCTGGTGTCACTGCTGTACTTTCGTGAACAGCGCTTCAATATGACAACAAAAACAGTTTTATGTGCTTATCCCAATCTCGTTGCCGGTTGTCTACAACTTTTGCTAGGTACCTCTCCAATGTCTGATTAAATCGTTCTACCATTCCGTCAGATTGCGGGTGATAAGAAGTCGTTCTTGTTTTATGAGTACCCATAACTCGGCAAGTTTCCTGGAATATTTGAGATTCAAAATTCCTTCCTTGATCGCTGTGAATCTCTAAAGGTACTCCAAAACGACAGAAGACTTCATGAACTAGTTTATCTGCAACTGTTGAAGCTTCTTGATTTGGTATGGCGAAGACTTCTGGCCACTTAGTGAAGTAATCCATCACAACCATGAAATACTTGTTACCGCTTTCACTCTCCGGAAACGGCCCCGCCACGTCAATGGCTATTCTCTCCCATGGTGCACCAACATTGTACAACTTCAATGCACCTCTACTACGAGTCTGAGGTCCCTTTACAGCCGCACAACTTGTACATTTGCGACACCAGTCCTCGACATCGTTTCGACAGTGGACCCAGTAAAACCGTTCTCGGATCTTCAGTAGAGTTCGTTTAACTCCCAGATGGCCTCCTGAATAATCATTATGGTACAGCTGTAGAACATCCGGTACTTTAGCTTTAGGGACAACCATTTGTAAATGACAGCTGTCTCCCCGAACATTTTCCCATTTACGGCTCAGAACTCCATCCTGAACAGCAAGCTGTCCCACTGGGCCCAATAGCTTTTAGTGGTCGAACTCATCGCTGAGACGTCGCTCCATTTGGGCTTGAGAGCACTGGCCTTCATCCATTCCAGGATCGGCTTGATGTCCGGATCTTCCTGCTGTGCACATTGTAAGCTGTCCTTCCACTCGTTGCTGAGGTGGTCTGCCATGAGCATCCTCACGGATACCACTTCCTTACTCTCCTGCCTAGTACAATGTTTGCAATCTTCATGACAAGGTCTTCGTGACAATGCATCTGCGTTGCCATGAGATTTCCCGCTGCGATGTTCGATCTCAAAGTCGTATTCTTGCAGTAGTTCAATCCACCTCGCAACTTGTCCTTCTGGATTTTTAAACTGCAATAGCCATTTTAGTGCAGCATGGTCAGTTCTTAAGCGAAATTTTCGTCCCAAAAGATATTTGCTAAAATGCTGCAACGACTTTACCACAGCTAGCAATTCGCGTCTTGTGACACAATAGTTCCTTTCCGGTTTTGACAACGACTTGCTGAAGTACGCTATCACGACCTCTTGGTCACCACTCCGTTGAGACAACACACCGCCAAGTCCTATATCACTTGCGTCTGTGTCAACTATAAATTCTTTGCTTGCATCAGGGTATCTCAAAATAGGTGTTTTGCACAAACGGTCCTTGAGCTCCTGGAATGCGATATTGCAACTTTGATCCCAGCAGAAATGTCGCTTCTCCTCGGTTAGCTTATGCAGAGGTTTTGCTATATCTGCAGAGTTCTTCACAAATCGCCGGTAATAGGAGCACAAACCCAAAAATGCTCCAACCTGCGTCTTGTCTTTTGGAACCAGCCAATCCTTTACAGCTGCGATCTTCTCTGAATCCGTGCGGATACCTTCTTCCGACACTACATACCCCAAAAAGTTGACTTGCCGTTTGAATAGTGAACATTTCTTCGGACTCAACTTGAGGTTGGCACTCTGAATCTTCATGAGCACGCGTTCCAGGTTTTTAAGGTGTTCCTCAAACGTACGGCCCACGATGATGATGTCATCCAAGTAGACCAGAAAGGCATCGCCAATTAGCCCGGTAAGTACAAGTTCCATCAGCCTTTCAAACATTGCTGGAGCATTGCACAACCCAAACGGCATTACTTTAAATTGCCACAGACCCTTTCCCGTCAAGAACGCAGTTTTCTCCTTGTCCTTAGGGTCAATTTCAACTTGCCAGTAGCCACTTTTTTATATCCAGCGTGCTAAACCACTTTACTCCTGTAAGCATGTCCAGCGTGTCGTCAATTCTTGGCAATCTTGGATAGCTGTCCTTCTTAGTAACGTCATTCAGACGGCGGTAATCAACACAAAACCGCATGCTGCCATCCTTCTTCTTTACCAGTACCACGGGTGAACACCATGGACTAGATGAAGGTTCAATAACACCATCCTTCACCATTCCTTCAATCATGATTTCCACTTCCTTTTCACGTGCTACCGGCAATCTTCTTGACCGCTGACGGATAGGCAATACTTCACCTGTATTTATTTTGTGTTGACCTAAGCCAGTCTTTCCTATGTCAGCATCGTTTGATGAGAATACATCGGCATACTTGAGTAACAACTTCTTCGCTTTGACCATTTCATTTGGGGAGAGAACGCTGCGACAGTCTTCTAAAAGTGTGCTCACTCTCGTTTGTGCATCCTTGCTGGGGGTCACAGTCGATAGATATTGGCACCGACGTAACCAATCCACTTCCTCACAAGTAGCAACCAGTGTGCCTTTTTCTATAATCTGTTCCTGGCCACAAAGGTTCAGCACACGTAGATAGATAGATAGATAGATAACTCTTTATTGCATTTGTACAAAGTTATTACAATAACGGAAAATTTATGACTACAAACGGTCATATCGCTTTAAGCGATTTCTGCCTGACAAACCGAACACAAAAGGACATTATAATTTTATATTTTGACGGATACGTGCAACGTGCAATATGAAATAAACGTAAAAAAAATTTATTAAGAATAATATTTATAAAAATATATTAATAATATATACAATATTTTTTCAAGACACCTTGCTTAACGTCAATCGCACAACAATTCTTCCTCATGAAGTCTAGGCCCAGGATGCAGTTATCCATTATATCAGCCACGATGACATTATGCAGGTAGATCATGTTGCCTAGCTTCAACTCCATCTCTTTCTCTCCACGGACGGGTATACGCTGACCGGTGGCTGTTACCAAATTAATGCGTTCTCGGTTGTATGCGGAGTCCCCAAGGAACTGACTTATTAGTTGGGAACTAACAACCGTACGAGAGGCTCCAGTGTCTATGGTCAGTTTACACAGCATTCCGTTGACCTCGCCCTTGATGATTAGACTGTTCCCATCGTGGGTTTGTGAGATCAAGATCCTTGGGGCTCTTTTAACATCAGCCAGCACCCGCCCCGCAGTTCTGGGTTTTACTCGTTTCCCTGCTGCTGCTGGGCGATGCTGTTGGCCGCACTACCCTCCTGAGATCGTTCACCTTCCCTTTCTAGGGTTCGCTTAGGGCAGCTGGATTGAAGATGGCCCTTTTCCCCACAGCCATAGCACCTAGGGCTGTATCCTTTGTTGCGGTCGCGAACTGTAGCTGCTGCAACCTCCCTGACGCGATGGGAACGATGATCCTGCCGCACGGCTTCCACCTCCAGTGCATGGGCCAAGGCGTCCTTAAGCGTCTCGTGAAGCCCGAGCCTCACAGCAGCTCTGACTTCCAGGTCGCGGATGCCGTCGATGAATGTCTGCACCAAGTTCCCTTCAATGAGCGCAGGTACAGACTGGTATGCTTTTCGCACCAGCTTCTCCATATCTAAAGCCCACTGCTGCAGGTTTTCGTTGCTGCGTTGCACGCGATCTCTAAGCTGCGCTCGAAAGACGTGTTCCAGTTGAGCGTCACCATATCTAGCCTCCAATGCCTCAAGAAGCTGCTCGTAAGTCACTTCTTTACCGAGAGCTTCTAGAACAGTTAAGGCCCGGTCGCGCAGGCCTAGTGTGAGAGCAGTCATGGCCTGACTTTTATTCCAGCCGTTCGCCTTCATAACAGCCTCGAACTGGATTTTGTAGGCTGACCAGGAAGAAGTCCCGTCGAACGGTGGCACTTTGAACCCACGTAGCGAAGGTGTAGTAGCTACTACGGGAGCTGTAGTTCCATCACCCAGTTTGAGGTCATCCAGCGTTTTCTTCACGTCAGCCACTTTGGCCCGATTGTTCACTTGGTCGATTTGGGTTTTAGCTTCCTTGATTTGGGTTTCAGCTTCCGACAGGCGGTTGTCATGTTGAGCAACCCTATCCTTCACCTCCTTTATCTCTTTCCCAAAGGTAGCATGAAGGTCCTTAATGAGGAGCATCTGCTCTTCCGACCGACGGGCCTGTTCCTCTTGTCGGCGAGCCTGCTCATCCTGTCCGCCCCGCAGCTGCTCTTCCAACCGGCGGACCTGTTCCTCCTGTCGGCGAGCTTGTTCCTCCTGTTGGCGAGCCTGTTCCTCCTGTCGGCGAGCCTGCTCCTGCAGCATCACCATCAGAGCACCTAAGTCAGGTGCTGCAGATGTAGGAGCTACTGACAGGCCTGCAGCCGGTGGCTGTCCCTCTGAAGTCTGCGACGTTGCACAACCAAATCTTCTTTGGTCCGTCTCCTGCTGGCGTTGACTTCGGGTACGGACACCCTCCGTTTCCTCCTTAGGTAAATTCGGCATGATTTTATCCCACTTCTGACACCAATTGTTACGAGCTTGAGGTTCGTGACAATAAAAATTACCGATATAATTACCTAAATTGACACTTTAATTCACTTTACACTAATTAAAGTTAAAAACACTAATAATTAATCACACTAATTCACTTTATTCCGCTCCGAAGCCTCGCTTGTCTCGCCAACTTCAATACTTTCCGACCGCATCTTCAGCGCCTATTTATATAAATTAGCAGCGAAATATCCAAAATATTCAAGTAAACACGCGCAAGGTACCGAGAGTTCGTGTTTCAACTTCAAGAAGTTTAGTTCTTCGGTTCGAGACTAGATGGCGCTAGTGCCGTCGACTTGAGCGCGTAACAATATTATAAATTACCTACATAATATATTTTATATTTTGTTATCAGTACGAATATCCATACCAATACGGCAAGAACACCCACGTGCCTACACCTGTAAGTAACATTAAAGAGTGGACTTTTTTTACAGTAAGGGCGATGAACGAGCCCACGAACATCTACTTCTATTCACGCTTAATAATCAAAGTACAGTAAATTAAAGTTGGTAAGAATTACCTTGTATATATCCGCTCAACAAAATGAAATGATGTGTCTTACCTAGTTTAAAGACCACCTCCTGGCTTAGCGGTCAGCCACCGCAGAGTCCACATCACCTGAGGATACCTCGTGTAGAGGCGAAACACGTATCGTATTATCATCGATGGTGTGTCGTTCCTAGAATAGTGGTGTTGGGAGTAGTGGTACTGGGATTAGTAGTGATATATAGGTATAAGTGCACGCAATTGAGGGAGGGCGGAAGGTGCTCTTCAAACTAGGTAAAACACATCATTTTATTTTATTGAGCGGATATGTGCGAAGTAATTCTTACCAACTTTAATATAATGGATTTTCGCAATGTAACGCCTGATTCTATTAATTATCAAATTACAGATTCCTTGTCATCCCCTTGACATCTGAATACCAGTACTTTTACTGTTGTGTTTACTGTTTACTTTTTGTAGTAGTTGTTGTTACGGGTTATTATTTCTATATGTTGTGAGCAACAGTTCTCATGCTGCGCCATAGTAGTCTGCTGCGATGTTTGTTATTTGAAAGAACAATTTTCTTCTAATTGGGTATATTATATAGCTTTTACCCATATAAAATAGATAGATTCCAATGCGGTATATTCACATATTCACGCTTTTACAGCCACCACCGGTTCATCATCTAGCATATCGCAACAGTGAAAAACATGACGACGACGACGACTAATTTAGCAACGTAGTTTATTAGAAGCGCAGCGGATTATTTCCTCTATGTTTACAACGATTGCTATGAAATTAAATGCAACATTGTTCGTTTAGTATTTAATAAACACACAATCTTACAAAATAAAAAAGTTGAAGCAAAATGTCGTTTTATTTGTATTTAAGCGTAGTTAAAGGTACGTTATGACATATTAAAGTATTTTAAACATTCACCACAACTGTTAAAATCTTTGTTACAAACAAAATTGTTGTTACTTAATTTCCTGTCCTTTTTACACAAACTGAGCTCAAAAACCAAATCCAGGTTACAGACATCTTTTACCAACACCGAGGTCGTAGGCTAAAATTGTCACTATCCCATTTTTAGGGTTTGTTAAGAGGAACGGGTAGTTATCAAGTTAAAGTTAATATTAAATATTAAGGTCTACGCTCCTTTGGGGTGTAAAATTCAAACTTATAATTCATCGTATTAAAAAGAGACCATTTATGTCACAATTTTTCCCCCCTATGTATTTCCGTTTCCGTTAACTCATGAAATTTAGCAAAAAGTAAAGCCTTACATCACGGTAAATATGGAGGAATAGAAGTAATATAATATATATATATATATATATATATATATATATATATATATATATATATATCATATTATGGAATATTTTTGCGATTACAAACTTACATTTACAGTTAAAGCATTGACGTGACATAAACTGCAGTTTTAGTAAAGACTTTTTTC
>CAJQZP010001707.1:5890000-6062500 GCA_907164705.1 Parnassius apollo
AAAGAAACCATGAGACCGGCAGCAACGTAACCCGCATTCTCATTTGCGTCTCTTGTATATAAAAAATAAATTGACTGTCATACCATCATTCAATGAATCACTCTTGCATTGAATATACCCAGACTGTAATCGGAGTGAAAGACAAAATTTATAAGAATATTTTAAAATATTTCTTTATAATACCTACTTGCAAGTTCGTTGTAGTATTTGTGTACATAGGCAAACATGAAGGCATTCATAATGATTTCTTATATTTGCGCGAACACTATACATGATTAAAACTACTTTTACGGGCGCTTTCCAGCACCCATGGTCACAGGGGACTGAGATGACTGACGTCCCGATGTCATTGTTAAACCCGGAGTACCTTCAGCTTTTTTAATTATTGTTTATGGTCCGATCTATGCTAAATGAACTGACTATGTCCTGAGGTCTTGCAGTGGTATGCTTGGGTTTAGTTTTAATTTTATTGATTATAGGATCCCAAGCAGGTGGTAGTACCCAGCCTCCTTCTCTATTGAAATTAGGATGTTTTTTTAATTCCAATAGCCTCACGTATCATCCTTGGTAGGAATCGGTGTTCTTTCGCGAGGATTTGTGGTCTATCAAATCTGATGTAATGGTTGGGTCCGTCTAGGATATGATCACAAACTGCAGACTTCCCGGAACGTTGATGCTTCACATCAGCAATATGTTCTTTTACGCGGGTCCTAATTGATCTTTTTGTTTGTCCTATTAAAGAGAGACCACATTCACAATCAAGCTTGTACACTCCTGCATCTTGTAGAGGAATATGACACTTGGCGGATGGTAGGAACTGACTAATCTTCTTCGGCGGCTTGTAGAATGTTCTAATAGAAGCTCGCTTCAAGATATAGCCAATCTTGTCTGTGACACCTCTGACATATGGTAGTACAGCAGGCACACGCTCGACTGTGGCCGGCTTCACTCGGTCACTGTGACGTAGGCGCGGGACCGGAAGCTTGTTGTCGTGCAGAACTTGCTTGACATGCTGAAGCTCGGCGGCCAGGTGTTTGCTGTCACAGATCCCTCGTGCTCTCTGTAACAAAGATTTGCCCACGGTAGCTAACTGTGAAGGATGGTGGTGAGATTCACCGTTTAAATATCGGTTTGTATGTTCTAAAAATGCAGTTTTTTTTTTATAGAAGAAGGGGCAAACGAGCATGCGGCTCACCTGATGTTAAGTGACTACCGCCGCCCATGATCAACCGCAACACCAGGAGAATTGCGGGTGCGTTGCCGGCCCTTTAGAAAGGAGTAAGCTCTTTTCTTGAAGGTCCCCAGGTCGTATCGATCCGGAAAAATTGCCGGTGGTAAACTATTCCACAGAGAGGTTGTACGTGGAAGAAAACTCCTTGTGAAACGAACAGTGGTGGACCGCCAAGCATCCAGAGGGTGTGGATGGTATCGGGACGTTTGACGTGTAGTGCGTTCACGAAATTTGGCGGCTGGGATTAATCCGAACAATTCCTCAGAGCACCCCCCGTGATAGATGCGATAAAATACGCAAAGAGATGCAACATCTCTTCGCAGCGCCAGTGAATCGAGCCGATCGGAAAGCACTCGGTCGTCGACGATTCGAGCCGCTCTGCGCTGGATGCGGTCAAGTGGAAGAAGCTGGTACTGGGGATCCCCAGCCCAGAGATGGGAACAGTATTCCATGTGCGGCCGAACCTGCGCCTTGTAAAGTTGCAGGCGGTGTGCCGGCATGAAATACTGTCCCGCTCTGCTGAGCACGCCAAGCTTTTTAGAGGCCAATTTGGCCTTCCCTTCCAAGTGACCACGAAACTGCACGTCACTCAATATGTCGACGCCGAGGATTCAGATACTGGCTGAGGCAACAAGGGGAGTGCCTTGAAACTAAGGGGATACGACAAAGGGGTTCTTTTTAGCGGTTAACGCGCAAACTTGTCTGATGGTAAAATTGTGAAAGTATCGTCGACGTACCGCTTGTAGATCCTTGGTGTAACAGGTGCAGTAAGGAGGGCTTTCTCCTCAAAGTCTTCCATGAATATATCGGCGACAATGGGAGATAGCAAATAAAATACGCTAAAATAAAATAAGATCTAAAGACCAAGCGCGCAAGATACATAACAGCTTTAAATTTCTTGAAGAGATGCAGAGATCATAATCTCATTCCTACATGTGTCAAGATATCCACTAAAAAAGACATTCGAGGAAGCGCTAAGATTTTAAATCAGGCTAGTAAAAAGTTGTTAATAACGGTGATTCAGCAAAAACGTACCCATCTATATTTCATAAACAAATCCATAGACAATTCTTCCAGTGAATTAAAGACAGTTTTATCGACATTTGATTATAAAAATTGCATGGAAACTTTAGATAAACGCGACACAACTAAATACAATGAATGCAAAAATAAACACATTGATAAATACCATAAATTAACAACTAAATCAAATGTCCAACATACGAAATCCTTGACCACAGACACGAATCATAAACAACGCGCAGTCTACAACTTATCAAAACAAACACTGGACGACGCCACAATAAAAGTTTTAGAAAAAGGTATTAATTTCGCAATAACACCGCAAAAAATACCGTATGAGAACATTATATGTAGTGTTGAGGACTGTCTTTATAAAAATAATATTGGTAATGAAGATTTAGAGGCCATACGTCAAGACATCTCGTCTATGTTACGTCGAAGTTCAGCGCCGAAATTAAATATTCCCAAAAATGAATTTAACGCGTTGAAAAACTTACGCAACAGAACAGAGCTTACGAATCTCCGCGCAGATAAAGATAATTCTACGGTTATAATGGATACGTCAGATTACAATTTTAAAATACAACAACTTTTGTCGGATGAGACTACTTATCGAAAGGTCAAAACAGACCCTAC
Organism: Parnassius apollo; assembly: GCA_907164705.1. Classification (NCBI taxonomy): domain Eukaryota; kingdom Metazoa; phylum Arthropoda; class Insecta; order Lepidoptera; family Papilionidae; genus Parnassius; species Parnassius apollo. The sequence continues at coordinate 5,892,891 of CAJQZP010001707.1, forward strand.
AACTAATACGCTTAAAACAACTAGCGATCTAATTAAGAAATATTCCGAAAAATTGAATCTGGACATTAATTCGATAATACCTTCATGTGCTAAACCACCGAAGTTGTATGAGTTAACAAAGATACACAAACCGAATGCTCCATTACATCCAATAGTGAGTCAGATTGATTCGCCAACTTACAGATTGGCTCAATACTTAGCTAAAATATTATTACCACTCAAAGGACACACAAGAGCACACACTAAGGATTCATACCATTTTGTCAGTGAGATAAAAGACCTACATCTTACTGACAATGAAACCATGGTCAGTTTTGATATTCAGTCTCCATTTACATGTCTACCTGTTGAAGACTGCATCTCAATTATAACTAGGAAACTAGAGGAAAATAACATGCCAGCTGAATATGCAGTATTACTAAGACATTGCCTTACATCTGGCTATCTATTGTGGAAGGAAGAGTTTTACAAGCAAGTAGATGGTGTTGCGATGGGATTACCTGTATCTCCCATTGTCGCCGATATATTCATGGAAGACTTTGAGGAGAAAGCCCTCCTTATTGCACCTGTTACACCAAGGATCTACAAGCGGTACGTAGACGATACTTTCACAATTTTACCATCAGACAAAGTAACTGCATTTTTAGAACATCTTAATTCCATAAACTCTAAAATTCAATTTACTATGGAGTTAGAGGCAAATAATTCCTTACCTTTCCTAGATGTGTTAGTCATCGGAAATCCTAATAACACCATTGGTCACACTGTGTATAGGAAAAGGACCCATACAAACCGATATTTAAACGGTGAATCTCACCACCATCCTTCACAGTTAGCTACCGTGGGCAAATCTTTGTTACAGAGAGCACGAGGGATCTGTGACAGCAAACACCTGGCCGCCGAGCTTCAGCATGTCAAGCAAGTTCTGCACGACAACAAGCTTCCGGTCCCGCGCCTACTTCACAGTGACCGGTTTAAGCCGGCCACAGTCGAGCGTGTGCCTGCTGTACTACCATATGTCAGAGGTGTCGCAGACAAGATTGGCTATATCTTGAAGCGAGCTTCTATTAGAACATTCTACAAGCCGCCGAAGAAGATTAGTCAGTTCCTACCATCCGTCAAGTGTCATATTCCTCTACAAGATGCAGGAGTGTACAAGCTTGATTGTGAATGTGGTCTCTCTTTAATAGGACAAACAAAAAGATCAATTAGGACCCGCGTAAAAGAACATATAGCTGATGTGAAGCACCAACGTTCCGCGAAGTCTGCAGTTTGTATCATCCACGACCAACTGATTTGATAGACCACAAATCCTCGCGAAAGAACACCGATTCCTACCAAGGATGATACGTGAGGCTATTGAAATTAAAAAAACATCCTAATTTCAATAGAGAAGGAGGCTGGGTACTACCACCTGCTTGGGATCCTGTAGTCAATAAAATTAAAACTAAACCCAAGCATACCACTGCAAGACCTCAGGACATAGTCAGTTCATTTAGCATAGATCGGACCATAAACAATAATTAAAAAAGCTGAAGGTACTCCGGGTTTAACAATGACATCGGGACGTCAGTCATCTCAGTCCCCTGTGACCATGGGTACTGGAAAGCGCCCGAAACGTCGGGAATTAAAAATAAAAGTAAATAAAAAGTAAAAATAAACGCGATAAAATCCGTAAAAGTAGTTTTAATCATGAAGGCATTCATATACTTCCTAACCTGTTTACCATCTTGTTTTTAAATAAGAATGTCCATTACTTTTACAATTTTAAGATTTCATAGGAGTCGAAAATTGAAAAGTATATTTTCACTAAATTCATATGGACGTATATATATTATGGTACTTATACGAAAAAAAATTTTTAAAATGTTTTTCAGTCTGTCTCTCTTTCTGTCTGTCCGTTTGTTCCGGCTTATCTATGAAATTGTTGAACCGATTTTGATGGGATTTTCATTGGCAGATAGTCGATGTTACGAGGAGTAACTTAGGCTACTTTTACTTTAGCAAAGTAATTACGGTTACAAATTCCACGAGGGTGTAGTCGCGGGGCACTGCTAAAATAAATACATGACATTTATAATTTTTTTGTGTTACGGTTTAACGGTTTCTTTCTACATTAATTGAATGGCGTCAAAGTTATTTATGCGGTTTTTTTTAATACAATATCCGAAACTAACCGCCTCAATAACTTTGTTGACTCGTTTTCGATACCAAATATAGATAATTAGTGGCCTTAATTTTTTTTAACTTTATAGGATTGTTGATCAATTTTGATCCAAAATTTCAAGTTTATAAGTCATCTAGGTCTAAGTTTTTGATAAATGAAGTCTGTGAATTAGTGACCGATAAAAGAGGCATTTTTCAGAATTTAATAACTCAGCAACTGCTAGGTTTACTCATAAAATTTGGGGTTATAGATACTCAAGGAAGTTTTATAAATCATGCAAAATTACAAGTGTGTAAGTCTAATAGTTTTTTTTTTTAGTTTTAAAAAAGGGATGAAAATATCTTTAAACAGTTCGTGTATTAAGCACATTATCGCTGCCCAGCAATTTAATTTCCGTACTCGGCTGACACACTGCCAAACACAAAGCAGATCTGGATGTGTTATGCCAGAATAAAATATTCAAAGAGTAGACTCTGTGGCGGAGAGCAGTGACAAAAGAGCCGAGTAAAGTAATATATTAATACGTAACTAAATTACAAGGGATTTTTGGGTCTGAAGTAAACAAATTGGTTTATGCTTTTAAAAAATTGCTACATTTTGCTGAAGTAAAATACAAAGCACTAGCTCATTTTATAATCTAGAATTGTAATAAATTTTGATGCAAAATTTCAAGTTTATAAGTCATCTAGGTCTAAGTTTTTGATAAATGAAGTCTGTGAATTAGTGACCGATAAAAGTGGAATTTTTGCAGAATTTTTCAGAATTTAATAACTCAGCAACTGCTAGGTTTACTCATGAAATTCGGGGTTATAGATACTCAAGGAAGTTATATAAACCAATATAACTATTATGTATATATTAAAAGGGTAAGGTTTCATTATATTTCTATTATTTATTTTTAATGATATATTCATTTGGAAATAAAATATATTAATCGCGTATATAAAAAGAGAAAACAATTTATGGCAATAAATCGATTACTATAAAGAATACGTTTCTGAACGCCTTCTGGAAATAAAACACTTTTATTCTTATCATTTTGAGATTGAAATTTTTATCATTTTGAGACTTGATAGTTCAAATGTTAAAACTATTCAATTTAGACAGTAAGACCGTTCATTTCGATTTGAGGGCAATATAATCATTTCTTTATTAAATTGAATATTTTAATATATATTTTTTAATATTTTTCTTTGTTGACTGGGAAGATGAAAGTAATTGCTAGCATATCTAAACAGCAACAATTCAGGTAATCGATCTCAGATGCATAAGCCAAATTTTCACTTCACTTAGTTATTGTTGTTTTAACATTCGTAAATCGTTTCACGAAATCGTTTCCGCAGCTTTTTAAGAGATTTTATATTAATCCTGTTTTATGTTGACTGTGGTAGGCACCGATAATTTTCCTGGACGATCGACCCGGCCTTGTTATTTTGGAATACGTCACAAGCCTTTCGATTGTATATTGACATTTGGATCATTACTTTAATTGTAATACACTTACAGTAATACATGAAGGTGCGAGTTTATAAATATAATTGTATCTTTAAGTAATTATAGTGAAAATCGGCTGTTACATTGTAGGTAATACATAACCTCACTTCGACTTATTCTACCATAACTCTTCTCCTAGATAGACAAACCTTGCCAGATTTAACTATAAATTGTTTATATATAAGCTTTCAAATGGTCTTACTTTCATGTTGTTAACAACTGGGCCCAAAAATATATGGAGACGTCTCCTTCTCCTTTATTACAGATCATGATGATATGGTTTTTTTCCTAGGCCTTTTAATTACAGTAGTCATAAACTTCTTTACATATATACCAAGTGGATTATCAGATGTAGAGACCTTTTAAGCGACCTTACGTGATAGGTACTTAGACTACATTAAGTGCTTATTATAAACTTAATTAACTTTCTTTAACTGCTCTTAGCTGAGGCGAAACACGTTTATTGGCATGGGGTATTTGTGTTCGGTTAATCATAAAATAAATATTGTGAAACTTAAAAGAAAGAGAAGGAGTGAAAATGATAGAATTTCTTTATTAAACTAATGTTAAAAAAAACTAACGGTGATACTTTTTTTAAGAAGTAGCGAGGTAGAAATGGCTTAATACGATAAGTAATATAATACAGTATATCACAACATGATATATAATGTAGTTTTTATTTTTTCTAATTTAAAATTAAAAGAATAAATTTCAGTTTAAAGTTTATTTCCCACGGCATAATTAAATAAGTTTGAAGTGGACTCCCGAGTTTACGGATCGTCACTTTACAACGATTTGTTATTCAAATGATCCTCGAAAGTTTGGGGTTTCATTCTATTTGCATAATGCTTTTCCAATTCTGTAAATTGAGTCACCACAATCAATAGAAATAAACTATCAGCTGTTTAATACGAATTGTGTTTTCATTTATACAGGGTGTCCGGTAATGAATGGGTAACCTTGAAATGTCTTATAGTACAATTTATGGCCGTTCTGAAAAAAAAAATACGAAACATATCACAAGTAATACCTTTGATATGAAATTTTTTCTATCTTATTTTACTGTCTTGAACACTATGACCAAAAACGAATGATTTCTATTGTTTTTTTATACACTAATTGTGCTGGTAGATAAAAAGTAAATAGTATAAATAGCTTTTATAGTTTTTATTCAAAAAATTCGCAAACAATTTATTTTTGAAAAACATGCAAAAAATATTATTTAAGCGAAGTTCAAACCTCTTGGGTATGAAAAAAAATGTATGAATGTATGGGTGACCAATAATTTTACAATAATTTCGGTTTCGTGTAGATTTTATAGTAGTATAATTCATAAATTTATCTTCCATAAATAATGTCTTTTGAGTGAATGTAGAAAAGGAGAAAATTTGACTAAGTAACAAAATTTGTAATATGGGAACATTTTTTAAATTGAATTGTCTCTGAAACACATGTGCAATAGAAAACAGCTATTTTTAAACAAATGGAAACCAAATTAAGTATTAGAAATTAACTTATTTAAATGTAATAAAATAACCAATTTAAATGTTAAAACGGTTACTTTACTAGCGAGAAATGGTTCATGTGACCTTCGTATTTACTACCTGCTGTCTTTTGTGTTATATTAGACAAAGAGGGGTCTGAATTGGGTAAGTGGGAGAGAGAAGAGCTAAATGTAAAAGAGAACTTAGTGCGTCACTCGACTTGCTCGACATCGCATGTATTTATTTTGTCTCCGTTTGCAATTATTTAAAACAGTGTTAAAACGACCACTTGACTATTTTACCGGACTATTCGCTTTGCTTACTGATTTGGACTTGTTTTGCGTTTGGTGACATTTGCGACGATTTGGCTTGTTTCTGGACTAAACTGGACTTTTCAACTGGACCTATCAAAAAGCCACATCATCAGTACACGGCACAAGAACATGCAAGCATGCATTTTATTTATGGAGAATGCAGAGGCAACGCAAATGCAGCCGCAGCTCTTTATAGGGTCCCCCCGAACGGGTTCCCGCCTTTTCGTGGCGGGGGGCTTAGTAGCCGTGGCTTGGTCTCCCACGGTGAACAAAGAGGAACCCACGTGGCTGGCCCGAGGTGAAGGGCCGGCCTGAGGTGGCCGCTCCGAGTGGGCTTGGGGAGCCCATTTCGGATGTGTGCTGGTGGACTGCAGCGAGTGGGGACTCGCGCACCCTCTACCGCTGCAACCGAGGTGGAGTCGCGGAGGAAGAGGAGTGTTGGTATGGCGATGCGCCACTCGCCCTATCCTTCGCGACTCAAACGGGGCCGCACCGTTGATGCGGTGGTGGTGGGGCTGCGGGGGAGAGGATTGTCAGTATTGCGAGGCGCCGCTCTCCCTACCCTCCGCAGCCGAATCTTGGTTGGCGGCGGAGCCATGGACCAGATCCGCCGCTGGGGTCGGGAAGGCTAGTACTTCTAAGTGCTCGTTTATCCTGGCCCCATGGCCTTTGTGCATCGGACGCGGGGGCGTCTGTTGCACAGACGTAGTTGGAGGCCGTGGAGGAAGGCGCGCCATGTGTTCTGGTGCGTCTTACCTGGGAAGGAGAACGGGGAGGAATTTTCCTCTCCCGAGGAGGTGCTGCCATGGGGCGGCAGGCGCTAGTAGGGCCGCGGATGTGTGCGAAAGCGTTCCCGTAGCCCTGCCAATATGCGACAAAGGTGGAACACCATGGGGTTTTAGTCGGTGCGAGTCCGACATAACCCGTCCTTGCCCCCGCGAGGCGGGTATGCGTAGGCATTTCCCCATGCATTATTGGAAAATTGACCGTTCAAGATATTTTAAAGAAAAACGAATTCCACCCTTAACACGTTACACGCGTGCAAACTCTCCAACCAAGAGATTATCTCTCAAGAGTGAATTTTTGCGGGAAAATGTTGGCAAAGATGGAAGAAGACCCGCAATTTTTTAATAAAATTTTGTGGAGCGATGAGTCAACGCTTAAAAGAGACGGTTACTTAAATTTACACAATTTACATAGTTGGGAACTAGAACATCCCCATCTTATGCGTGAATACAGCTCGCAATACCAATTTAAAATAAACTATTAGACCGGAATATTAAATGGTATGATAATTGGCCCATTTGATTAACCGGGGAATTTAACGGGACAAAGTTATTTGGAGTTTCTTCAAAATGATCTCCCCAATTTATTACAAGAAGTTCCCAAGGAGCTAAGGGAATCGTATTGGCTGCAAAATGACAGTTGTCCTGCGCATTATGCTGTTCCGGTTCGTGCATATTTAAATAGCAGATACCCAAATAGATGGATCGGACGCCTAGGGCCACTTTTGTGGCCTCCGCGTTCACCGGATCTAAATCCATTGGATTTTTTTACTGGGGCTGTCTGAAATAGGAAGTATACTGTAAGCCTGTGCGGTCTTTAGACAAACTACGCAGTCGTGTCAGAGCATCCGCATCAAAAATATACGAGCGACGGTACACAAGACTGCTCAGAAGATCATTTATCCGAAGATGTAGGGCATTCATAAGAGTGGGAGGCAAACAATTTGAACATTATTTGTAAATTAATGAAAAATAAAATGTTTTAATTTTAAATGTTGTTTTTTATTAATTCCCAATGATCAGACACAATTCAATTTAAAAAATGTTCCCATATTACAAATTTTGTTACTTAGTCAAATTTTCTCCTTTTCTACATTAACTCAAAAGTCACTATTTATGGAAGATACATTTATGAATTATACCATTATAAAATCTACATGAAACCGACATTATTGTAAAATTATTGATCACCCATACATTCACACATTTATTTCATACCCAAGAGGTTTGAACTTCGCTTAAATAATATTTTCTGCATGTTTTTCAGAAATAAATTAATTTGCGAATTTTTTAAATAAAAACTGCAAAAGCTATTCATACTTTTGTTTACATTTTATCTATCAGCACAGTTAGTGTATAATAATAAAACAACAAAAAACCAATAGAAATCATTCATTTTTGGTCATAGTGTTAAAAACAGTAAAATAAGATTCGACTTTTCTTTAAAAAAAATATATCAAAACTTGTGACATATTATGTTTCGTATTTTTTTCAGAACGGCCATAATTTGTACTATAAGACATTTCAAGGTTATCCATTCATTACCGGACAATTCGATATTTATTTATCTTAAAATAATCTATTTTTATCGTTCTCTAAAAGTCAGTTAGAGGGTCTTCGTCCTTCTTTTTCTTTTAAAATCGTCACTTTATATCATATAGCGGTAAGATTTTCCAGTCATACAAATACTTCTTACGTACGTGATTCGAAGCTGCGGCATTGCGCTTCTAATAACTATGATGATAAATTCATCTGTAAGTATTTGCCCATACTCGCCTTTTCTAGTTACTATATCTTTCAAATTATGCAGTCAAGTTGGCGGATTTTTTGAAAAAGCCTATATTCAGTGGCTGCCTTAGAAAGGCTGTCATTGCAAAATATATGAAGTTAATGCTTCAGCTACCCAATGTAAGTAGCGGAACGAAAGTCTAGCGGTGACCGTTATTGCACATAAGTCGAAAATAATGTATGTATTGTTGCGCGCTACAATTAACGCCTTACATGGCAACACTAGTTACCACTATCGCATTCTAGTATCGAGTAACTTAACTAGGCAACTAAATCCCAAGCCTTGATAATAGGTAAAAGACATGCGCGTGGCACGCTTGATTTCTCCTCTCTCCTAACTCTACGAATCGATGATGTATTTGGATAGCGTTGTGGGCTACATTATTGTGAATACATCATGTTATTTTATTTTAGATATTACTGTATTTTGTAGCTGTTTGCTGTTCCTTAATAAATAAAATAAAAAAAAATGCCACTATTCCCTACTCAGATACTGCCAAGAACCTAGGTGCTATTTTCAACTGCAATTTGACGGGGCGTACATGTTACGGATGTAAGTAAGAAAATATTTCACGCCCTTTATTCTCTAAAACGCCTTCAAACTTTTCTACTTTTGTCTACTAAGATATCTATAATCCAGACTCTTATAATGCCAATTTTAGATTACGCTGATGTCTGCCATTTGGATGCTACCGAGGAGCAAATTAATAAATTCAAACGCTTGCAAAATTTATGTATTCGATACATTTTGGCTTAAAGAAGTTCGATCAGGTCTCTGTTTATCGCAAGCAACTTAAATGGCTCCCCATCCGCCTTCGCCGGAACACTCGAATCCTCTGTCTTCTTTTCAATATTCTACATAATGATACTCCGCTATATCTAAAAAAATCGCTTTACTTTTATTGATCCTCCAGATGTTCCATGTAGATCAAATACTAGAACACTGTTAAGATTTCCGTCTTTCAATACAGTGCTCTATTATTTTACTGTTAACGCAGTACGATTGTGGAATTCACTTCCTTTTAGGATTTTGTGACGCTAAGTCGGTGTTTATGTTTAAAATACTTGTTAAAGAGCATTATCATTCACACCATAATGATTAATTTGTGATGTATATATATATATTCATATATGTAACATTAAAAATATAATATATTGAATTAGATATATTTTTATTAGATACGTATGGAGGTTGAAGCAAAGAAGAGAGCATGGTTAGATTTACTAGCAACAAAGGCTGGTAATTCTAGCGGTACGAATGATGATATTGAAAGAAAAAAGGCAGTCTTTAGACATCTAAATAAGGGAGTAAAAGAAGTAGTTGAAAGGAAAAAGCAAGAAAGAATGGATAAGAATGATAGAAGAATATCGGATAACTTCCAGGCGAATATTAAAATGTTCTGGAAACTCGTAAGAACTGCCAGGGGACATTCAAAACAGCCTATAATGAATGCTATAAGAGACGAGAATGGATTTATTCTGAATGATGAAGTTTTGAGTTTAAAGAGATGGAAGTAATATTTTGAAAGCATGTTTATGAGTGAGGAAACAACGAATGAAATAAATGAAAGAGAAACTCCGAAAGAAGAGGAAAGAGGTATCGAGATAAGAATAGATGAAATAATGAAAGCAATGAAAAGCATGAAAGCAGGTAAGGCTGCCGGATATGATAGAGTTTCACTCGAAATGCTAAGGGCTGGAGAGGAAGTGGCGCAGGCCTGCTGCACACCTTGTTTAATTTATACTGGGAACTTAAGCGGGTACCGGTAGACTGGTGCAAAACCGTGATAGTCCCAGTATGTAAAAAGAAAAGGATCGCAGCAGCACTGTAAAAAATGCCGTGGTATCAGCCTTCTTAGCATTGTGGGAAAACTGTATGCTAAGGTACTGATTAAAAGGGTCATGAAAGAAACTGATGGAAAAATTTGGGATGTGCAAGCGGGATTTAGAAAGGGAATGGGATGTACAGATCAAGTCGTTTCCATGCGCATGATCGTGGAAAAGTTTTTGGCCAAAAACCAATAGGTATTTTGTGCGTTCATGGACTTAGAAAAGGCCTATGACAGAGTGGATAGGGATGTGCTATGGCAAACACTGAACTCATTTGGGTTGAGCGCTGGCTTGATACAGGCATTGGAGTCTCTTTATAGAGACTCTAGTGCTTGTGTTAGGATCAACGGGGTCTACTCGGACTGGTTTGGCATCCATAAAGGTGTCAGACATTGCTGTGTGACTTTCCAGTGGCTGTTCAACTGGATTAAGAATGGGTGAGTTAACCGTCAAATGCCTTTTGTACGCCGATGATCAAGTTATTCTTGCGTCATCGGCGGCCGAGTTGCAAATGATGGTTACATTAATGAACAGATCACTAAAAGAAAGGGATGTGAAAGTGAACGCAAGTAAGACGAAGGAGATGTGATAAGGATAGAGAACGACGAGTGAATGCAGGCAATAGAGTAAATGGGGCCCTACACTCTTCTATCGTGAAGAGTCAAAATGTGTCGAAAAAGGCACGTATGGCAATTCACAATGCTGTGTTGGTCCCTACTTTAACGCATGGTAGTGAAAGTTGGGTGTGGCAGAAGAAGCACGAGAGTAAAATAAACGCAGTAAAAATGCGGTCGTTGAGGAGTATGTTAGGGCTGAATCTGAATGACAGGGTGAGATATTGTGTGATAAGAGAAGAGTGTGGTTTGCAAGATGATGTTGCGACCATGATTAAGAAAGGAATGCTTCGGTGGTTTGGTCATGTGGAAAGAATGAATGAGGAAAGAATGACAAAGAAAATTAATGGTGCAGAAGTGAATGACAGAGTGGGAAAGAGATGTCCTAGGCGAAAATTTATCGACCAAATTGGCGATTTATTGAAAACGGGCTAAATTAGGAGCACCCTTAACCGATGAGCATGTATGCGTAGGTATATGGATGTGAAGGAGGCGAGAGAGTTGTGTCAGAATCATGCCAAATGGAAGTCTGTAGTCTCTGCCTACCCCTCTGGGTGAAAGGCGTGAGTGTTTATGTTATGTTATGCTATGTTATATTCAATTATATTTTTTTTCTTCTAATGTATTATCTTTGTATTTTATATTTACATATATATATATATATGTATATATATATATATATATATATATATATATGTATGTGTATATATATGGAGGTTTGTATATTTGTATTGTATTGTATATTTTAATAAAGTGCACACTTTGACTACCTCTATTTCCTTCAACTATCATTCAATAGGCCTGCTGGAAGAAATTTCTTTATGGAATAAGCAGTGCCTTTGTACATAATTTTGTTTTTACCATTTTCATATGAAAATATGTGTGTACATGAACTGTTAAATAAATAAACAAATAAATAAATAGGAAAGCCAAGATCCTTCTAGAAATTTCCATGCTAGAATGTTCTAAAACTATTGATACCTAGTCATTCGGGACCGGTATATACTCGAACATTCTAGATGTTTCTAAAGTAGAAGGTTCTGGAACTATCTGAGGTATAGACCACGACCTGACTCAGTATAGAATTGGCAACACAAGCGAATACTTCGAAGCGATACAACTGCGAATTAAAATTATCAATAGTATATCAGAGATGTCAGTGATATCAGAGATATTTCATAAATAGTTAACAAAATACCAGGAATAGTTAGGGCTGTATTTTGTAGCATTCTTCGGGAGAGATTCTATGTATGGTAAGGCCACGGTGTAGCTATAGTTGTAGTACAAATGAGCTGACTTAGCCAGAGAAGGATCACGCTCTCAAATAATACCACAGTATAATCGTAGTTTAATGTTGCTGTGTTTCTTATGTTGAATGTAGAGAACTGGTGACCCATTTTTATTTAATCTACGCATTCCATCTTAACCATTTTTATTCTTAATCGATGACATATATGTCTATCCCTATGACTACAGCATTTATTTACTCATTCGTCACGTCAATCAATCAATTAAATAAAACATTTGTCATTTAAGTTCATAATGCTAATGTCCTACGCATATGTATATGTGCTATTAAATATAATTTTAGCAATATGTTTTCCTTCCCAATATAAATTTTCACTATGCCATATCAAAGGGTTACCAAGTTTTCTCTTTACGTATAACATTAGCAAAAGTTGGTTAAAGTGCGGCTGGGGAATCCGTTGGGATAAGCCAAACCCGTAAACTTATTAAACGTGCAATTCCCTTACTCCCTTTGAGATTTCAAGGCCTTCCAAATTCATTCTATTGTTTGGAAAATTTTACCACTTTTCCAAAGTGAGACAAATTATAAAAATAATGTGTTCCATACTAACACCAGAGGATTCTTTTTTGTCACAAAAGTTTATTTCTAACATTATTATTGAAGAATTTAAAAAAATGTTTTTAAATGACCGTACGGATAAATAATAATTTTTATTCAACCGATTTTCGAATGATTAGCAACAACTAAATGGAAATTAAATATACAAAATATTAAAAATTTTTACAACCAATGGCAAACTGACGACTTGTGGTATGTATTATAATATTCGATGCTGACGACCGATGACGAAGAAATGTTCTAGAGCCTTGCACAATCAAAAGCAGTGACTGGTCCGTGTTACATGGAGTGACGACCTGGTAAGATTTGCAAAGTGATGACAGATGTAGGTGACCCTGGACCATGCTGTGTAGAAAACTATGGGGTGGAGTCGTTTAACAAGAGACTTGTAATGGACTGTAATGATGATGATGACATTGCAAGACAAATAATTTCAAATTGTTAACCGTAACTTTCAGTTTACTGAACTTTTTCAAGTCAGGTGTGTGTTGATATTGAAAGTTGCGGGAAATCTCAAATAAGATAATTATAAAATGTACCTAGTTTATATCACAAGCCCTAGGTTTGAAACTCAATTTATTTTATTTCTATTTAGATACTTTATCTGGGGGCACGGCAGTGCCCCCGCCAAGTCGGGCAAAAAAGCGGCACGGCCATTCCATTCCATACTTTTCTCGAAGCAATTCAGGCCATTTTCGACCCCCTATAACTTTGTAGTGGATAAAACTAGAAGTCTGAACCGAGTTGGCATTGCATGAACATGGTATATTTCAAATTTAGTTAAATTTGAACTAGTCAAAGTTTCTTAATTTTGTCACTCACTGACTGACCGATCATCAAAACTCTAAGGCGCTTCTAGCAGACATTGAAGTCTCAAATTTAGAATACAATTGGTATTTAGTGTATAAATTAAGGAAAAACTAAAACATTTTTCAAATTCGATCCAGTATTCTATATACACCAACTGCATAAATAATTTTGTAATCCCTTATAAATATATAGAATTACAAAGTTACATTTGCAGTAGATGAATTAGTGTACTTGTATATGTATACTTGGTGTAGATAGGTACGTTGTTGGTATTCAAGAAGTAGAAGGTACCGGAAATGTAAAAATGTAGGATTATCTTATCTATAAAAAGAAATGAGATGGCATAATATTTATTGATTACACTACGAACATTGAGTACGATTACGAACACTAACTCATATCATGCGGATATGTAAGAGGCGACAGAGAGAGAGAGAGAGAGAGAGAGAGAGGAAGCAAGCGATGGGCAGCAGCACTTTTTTGATAACAAAAAGTGGCAACTATGGCAAAATCTTCCCTATGAGGCAATCCATGGGGGAGGCTTAGGTATGTCCATTATTAGGTGAACTTTTGATGCGTTATAATTATGATGGTGATGAATAATTTTTAAATAAGTACATACTTAAATGTCACATTAGGGTACAAACATAACTTGCAACCAATATTTGTGTTTATGCACACATATTGGTTGCAAGGTATGTTTGTTATTTGTGCATAAACATAAATATTTGGTTTTTGTCTGATTGACTTGTGATTGCCCCAAGGCATTTCAACCAGCATTCAGACTTGGGTAGAAATGGACAAGTGAGTGCTTCCTAATTTTTTTCGTATTTCTGTCTCATTTCATTAATCACTATACTAGCCATCTCGCTCACGGCCTTCATACACGATAGTAACACTACCACCTGAAAGCTGCAAGATATTGAAATCTAGTTTAGTTTATAACTTACCCATGGAATCAGATTTGGTCCCGGTGAGTATTTTTTCTATAAAATAAGGATGGCAAACGAGCACGCAGTCCACCTGATGGTACGTGGATGCTGTAACCCATAGACATGTAAATTTATACCCGATTTGACTAAAATGTAGATGCATTGTTACCCCTGAGGTCTGAGATGGAATGCCTCCTTTTTCAGTTAAAAGGGTCTCCAGATCTCTTCACTCACCATACAAAACAGCAACATAAAGCCGTAACATAGCTGCAGCATGACTTTATCACATAAGTAAAGAATAACATTATCTTCTTGAAATAAATATTATTAGAATTGTTGAATCTGAGTGATGATTTCGCAGCATCTCGAGGCATTCCCACGTGCACTATGAACATTGGTTCATGTATTAGTATCAGTCCATAGAATCCACTGCTAGACATTAGAGTCTAACGTCGTAGTTGGGATTTATCTTAATCGTCATGCTTTGCAGGCCGATTGGAAATCGCAGTGTAATCCTGAACATGAGTTTTAAAGTGGTATAGGAGACTTATCGCGCCATTTCATCCCGTGGTTGTCGTGAGTTTTGACTTTGGAAAATACCACAATAGAAGTTAAAGCTTTCGACAGGTGACGGTATAATCATTGTTTATGCCAGATGTAAAATATCCAAAGCAGTAACGGGCAGTTACCAATGACACTTTAATGATTTCTTATATTTACGCGAACATTGCACATGATTAAAACTACTTTTACGGATTTTATCGCGTTTATTTTTACTTTTAATTTTTAATTCCCGACGTTTCGGGCGCTTTCCAGCACCCATGGTCACGGGGGACTGAGATGACTGACGTCCCGATGTCATTGAGCCAATCTGTAAGTTGGCGAATCAATCTAACTCACTATTGGACGTAATACTTAGCTAAAATATTATCACCACTTACGCAACAGACCAGAGCTTACGATTCTCCGCGCAGATAAAGGTAATTCTACGGTTATAATGGATACGTCAGATTACAATTTTAAAATACAACAACTTTTGTCGGATGAAAACTACTTATCGAAAGGTCAAAACAGACCCTACAACTAATACGCTTAAAACAACTAGCGATCTAATTAAGAAATACTCCGAAAAATTGAATCTGGACGTTAATTCGATAATACCTTCCTGTGCCAAACCAACGAAGTTGTATGGGTTACCAAAGATACACAAACCGAATGCTCCATTAAGTCCAATAGTGAGTCAGATTGATTAGCCAACTTACAGATTGGCTCAATGTTTAGCTAAAATATTATCACCACCAGAGGACACACAAGAGCACACCATAAGGATTCATACCATTTTGTCAGTGAGATAAAAGACCTACATCTTACTGACAATGACACCATGGTCAGCTTTGATGTTCAGTCTCTATTTACATGCCTACCTGGAAGACTGCATCTCAATTATAACTAGGAAACTAGAGGAAAATAACATGCCAGCAGAATATGCAGTATTACTAAGACATTGCCTTACATCTGGCTATCTATTGTGGAAGGAAGAGTTTTACAAGCAAGTAGATGGTGTGGCGATGGGCTCACCTGTATCTCCCATTGTCGCCGATATATTCATGGAGGACGTTAAGGAGAAAGCCCTCCTTACTGCACCTGTTACACCAAGGATCTACAAGCGGTACGTAGACGATACTTTCACAATTTTACCATCAGACAAAGTCACTGCATTTTTAGAACATCTTAATTCCATAAACGCTAAAATTCAATTTACTATGGAGTTAGAGGCAAATAATTCCTTACCTTTCCTAGATGTGTTAGTCATCCGAAATCCTAATAACACCATTGGTCACACTGTGTATAGGAAAAAGACCCATACAAACCGATATTTAAACGGTGAATCTCACCACCATCCTTCACAGTTAGCTACCGTGGGCAAATCTTTGTTACAGAGAGCACGAGGGATCTGTGACAGCAAACACCTGGCCGCCGAGCTCAGCACGTCAAGCAAGTTCTGCACGACAACAAGCTTCGGGTCCCGCGCTACGTCACAGTGACCGAGTGAAGCCGGCCACAGTCGAGCGTGTGCCTGCTGTACTACCACATGTCAGAGGTGTCACAGACAAGATTGGCTATATCTTGAAGCGAGCTTCTATTAGAACATTCTACAAGCCGCCGAAGAAGATTAGTCAGTTCCTACCATCCGTCAAGTGTCATATTTCTCTACAAGATGCAAAAGTGTACAAGCTTGATTGTGAATGTGGTCTCTCTTATATAGGACAAACCAAAAGATCAATTAGGACCCGCGTAAAAGAACATATAGCTGATGTGAAGCATCAACGTTCCGGGAAGTCTGCAGTTTGTGATCATATCCTAGACGGCGCAACCATTACATCAGATTTGATAGACCACAAATCCTCGCGAAAGAACACCGATTCCTACCAAGGATGATACGTTAGGCTATTGAAATTAAAAATCATCCTAATTTCAATAGAGAAGGAGGCTGGGTACTACCACCTGCTTGGGATCCTATAATCAATAAAATTAAAACGAAACCCAAGCATACCACTGCAAGACCTCAGGACATAGTCAGTTCATTTTGCATAGATCGGACCATAAACAATAATTAAAAAAGCTGAAGGTACTCCGGATTTAACAATGACATCGGGACGTCAGTCATCTCAGTCCCCCGCGACCATGGGTGCTGGACAGCGCCCGAAACGTCGGGAATTAAAAATAAAAAGAAAAAATAAACGCGATAAAATCCGTAAAAGTAGTATTAATCATGAGCAATGTTCGCGTAAATATAAGAAATCATTATGTTAACCAGTACGAACTGGAAATAGCAAATAAAATACGCCGATTAGAAGATCTGAAGACCAAGCGCGCAAGATACATAACAGCTTTAAATTTCTTGAAGAGATGCAGAGATCATAATCTCATTCCTACGTGTGTCAAGATATCCACTAAAAAGACATTCGAGGAAGCGCCAAGATCTTAAATCAGGCTAGTAAAAAGTTGTTAATAACGGTGATTCAGCAAAAACGTACCGATCTATATTTCATAAACAAAACCATAGACAATTCGTCCAGTGAATTAAAGACAGTTTTATCGACATTTGATTATAAAAATTGCATGGAAACTTTAGATAAACGCGAAACAACTAAATACAATAAATGCAAAAATAAACACATTGATAAATACCATAAATTAACAACTAAATCAAAAGTCCAACATACGAAATCGTTGACCACAGACACGAATCATAAACAACGCGCTGTCTACAACTTATCAAAACAAACACTGTACCACGCCACAATAAAAGTTTTAGAAAAAGGTATTAATTTCGCAATAACACCGAGAAAAATACCGTATGAGGACATTATCTGTAGTGTTGAGGACTGTCTGTATAAAAATAATATTTGTAATGAAGATTTAGAGGCCATACGTCAAGACATCTCGTCTATGTTACGTCGAAGTTCAGCGCCGAAATTAAATCTCCCCAAAAATGAATTTAACGCGTTGAAAAACTTACGCAACAGACCAGAGCTTACGATTCTCCGCGCAGATAAAGGTAATTCTACGGTTATAATGGATACGTCAGATTACAATTTTAAAATACAACAACTTTTGTCGGATGAAACTACTTATCGAAAGGTCAAAACAGACCCTACAACTAATACGCTTAAAACAACTAGCGATCTAATTAAGAAATACTCCGAAAAATTGAATCTGGACGTTAATTCGATAATACCTTCCTGTGCCAAACCACCGAAGTTGTATGGGTTACCAAAGATACACAAACCGAATGCTCCATTACGTCCAATAGTGAGTCAGATTGATTCGCCAACTTACAGATTGGCTCAGAACTTAGCTAAAATATTATCACCACTCAGAGGACACACAAGAGCACACACTAAGGATTCATACCATTTTGTCAGTGAGATAAAAGACCTACATCTTACTGACAATGACACCATGGTCAGTTTTGATGTTCAGTCTCTATTTACATGCCTACCTGGAAGACTGCATCTCAATTATAACTAGGAAACTAGAGGAAAATAACATGCCAGCAGAATATGCAGTATTACTAAGACATTGCCTTACATCTGGCTATCTATTGTGGAAGGAAGAGTTTTACAAGCAAGTAGATGGTGTGGCGATGGGCTCACCTGTATCTCCCATTGTCGCCGATATATTCATGGAAGACGTTAAGGAGAAAGCCCTCCTTACTGCACCTGTTACACCAAGGATCTACAAGCGGTACGTAGACGATACTTTCACAATTTTACCATCAGACAAAGTCACTGCATTTTTAGAACATCTTAATTCCATAAACGCTAAAATTCAATTTACTATGGAGTTAGAGGCAAATAATTCCTTACCTTTCCTAGATGTGTTAGTCATCCGAAATCCTAATAACACCATTGGTCACACTGTGTATAGGAAAAAGACCCATACAAACCGATATTTAAACGGTGAATCTCACCACCATCCTTCACAGTTAGCTACCGTGGGCAAATCTTTGTTACAGAGAGCACGAGGGATCTGTGACAGCAAACACCTGGCCGCCGAGCTTCAGCACGTCAAGCAAGTTCTGCACGACAACAAGCTTCGGGTCCCGCGCCTACGTCACAGTGACCGAGTGAAGCCGGCCACAGTCGAGCGTGTGCCTGCTGTACTACCACATGTCAGAGGTGTCACAGACAAGATTGGCTATATCGTGAAGCGAGCTTCTATTAGAACATTCTACAAGCCGCCGAAGAAGATTAGTCAGTTCCTACCATCCGTCAAGTGTCATATTTCTCTACAAGATGCAGGAGTGTACAAGCTTGATTGTGAATGTGGTCCTCTCTTATATAGGACAAACCAAAAGATCAATTAGGACCCGCGTAAAAGAACATATAGCTGATGTGAAGCATCAACGTTCCGGGAAGTCTGCAGTTTGTGATCATATCCTAGACGGCCCCAACCATTACATCAGATTTGATAGACCACAAATCCTCGCGAAAGAACACCGATTCTTACCAAGGATGATACGTTAGGCTATTGAAATTAGAAAACATCCTAATTTTAATAGAGAAGGAGGCTGGGTACTACCACCTGCTTGGGATCCTATAATCAATAAAATTAAAACTAAACCTAAGCATACCACTGCAAGACCTCAGGACATAGTCAGTTCATTTTGCATAGATCGGACAATAAACAATAATTAAAAAAAGCTGAAGGTACTCCGGGTTTAACAATGACATCGGGACGTCAGTCATCTCAGTCCCCCGTGACCATGGGTGCTGGAAAGCGCCCGAAACGTCGGGAATTAAAAATAAAAAGTAAAAATAAACGCGATAAAATCCGTAAAAGTAGTTTTAATCAATGACACTTTGTTAATACCCTGAACGCCTGCAGATATTTGTTTGTCACTTCGGTTTTATAAAAATATATACAACCGAAGTTTAATAAATATTTAACAGCTGATCTCGTATAAAGTACTAATGAACTTTGTTGAGATCACAGATGATATAAAGTGAGATCTTTTCTTGTGCTGTTTAGAGTTTCTCTGCCATGCGAAGGGAAAGTAACAACTCTCTTTTTAATGTGAAGACTAGACTTGTAAAATAATTTTTCATTCGTTTTTCGTCTGAAAAATTGCATTATTCATGAGTACCCAACTTGGCTACTCTTTATAACAGATAACAGAAAGTATTAAATTATAGAATGTTAAAAATACTTGTTCGTAAAATTTAAGCATTTTTTGGCTTCTTGAAATGGAAATGAAAGTAGAGTAAAGAGCGATTTTTTAAATTAAGTTTTTAAAACAATGTTTACTTTTTCAAATCTTATGGCAGACTTTTAGTAATCTATACCACATAAATAAAATTAAAGTTTCTGTCTATAATATCGAAATAAGTGCACTAATGTTGAGCTCAGGGGGTTATTATCATACAATAAAAACATTAATACTTTTTAAATACTTTGCTTCGGCTTTTTAGGCTGATCATTAAATATACCGTAGAAATTTTCCTTTATCGTAGAGGTGACAAAGATTCTCAAAACTTCGGGATTTCTACCCAGGATCTGCAGTGCCGAGCCGCCTAAATAAAAAGTCAAAAGTACGAAGTGTTTGGGGAATACATTTTTCCATAAACGGCGGACATTAACCACGCAGATATTACTCTGCTTACGGGTGAGGCGCAGACAACTAAATTGAAGCAGGAAATCTCTAAAAAACAAAGGCAAAATGGCATTAAGCGATGATGGGGAGCATTACTAGCGCGTGGATAGCATTTATGTGGTTTTAATACGAATGGGTTGGCTTGACCTGGTAGGATCACAGTCTCACATAATACCAGAATAAAATAGCAGCTTTATTTGCTTCGTATGGTGGTAAGTGAAGTGAACCGGAAATCCTTTTTACTGAAAAGGAGGCATTCTATTTCAATCCTCAGTTGTGACAACGCACGAAATGTTTTATTCTGAATCCAGCATAGATGTAAATGTCTATGGACTATAGCATCTACTTACTATCGGTTGGACTGTGTGTTTGTTTGTCACCCTAATTCTATAAAAAGTGGCTACTACAGCTTATGGACATCAGTTATCACCATGTAATAACGAACAGCTAATAGCGCCGAACCCTAGGAAAAGTTTGATTTACACCGTTTTTTATTTTATATTTTAAAAATTTTGTGCCAGTACGAGTTTTATTAGTATCTGTCTAGAGCAACTATGTAAATATAACTGACTGACTGACTCATCACGAGATCTCCATAACTATGGACACAGTTGACCTGAATTTTAGTATAATTACTCATTTCAAAATGTAGATTCTCACTAAGAACGAATTTTACGATTGTCCCATCAAAAAAAATCTTCATATTTTACGTCTAGGTTCTGCAATAAAATATTACCGTGCGCCCAGCGATTCGAGCGAGTGTCAGTTAGTTTATAAATAAATAAAACCTCAAAGATAATTAGTATCTCTTCTGTATGTAACAGAAACTAATTAACTTTAAAAGAAAATTGAGCAATAAAGTTCGGTCAAAGTTATGTCGGCAACTGGCACAGCGTTGAAGTTAATTACGTTTCTTTTAACAGTACCGATAAATGAAGGCTGTTTTTTAATAATCCTCAGAAAATACACTTTGAATTATTTGAACCTTTTATTAAGCAATTAAATTAGCGTTATTTAGATTTAAGATAATAAAGACCATTTATTTTATCAAATTTGTGTTGTTTTTTCTTAAATCTCTAAGTTTTCCGTATAAAATAGCCTAAATCACTCATGGCATTGCTCTCTATCTATTCCTGAAGTATCATTTCAATCCGTTTAGCCATTCCAAAAATTAGCCAGGAAACAGACAGACATACAGAAAAAAATTAAAAAAATGGTTATTCATGTCCGAATAACATACAAATTAATAGCTTTTTACGTGATAGAGCCATGCTGCAGTTATATATACCACTATAGTTGCAGCACAAATGGGTCGGCTCGACAGTGGAAGGACCACGTTCTCACAGAATACCAGCGTCAAATAATAGCTTAATGCTGCTGTGTTTCGTATAGTGAGTGTGGAGAACCAGAGACGCTTTTTACATGAAACGAGACATTCCATCTTAATCCTCACGGGTGACAACGCATCTCCATTTTAATTCGTAATCGAGGTTAGATGTCGATGTCTATGGGCTACAGCAACCACTTATCATCAGGTGGTCTGAGTGCTCGTGTTATTCGACTGTCATCTGTCGTCGACTGTTATTTCGTTAATACAGACAGACACTTTTATTTTGTTTAAATGTATTGTTTTTCACTTTATTAATTAACTCGACAGTCGCGGGGAGCGAGGTAACGTCTTCATTCTTACACATTGCATTACAAGAGGGCCTAATAGTGTTTTTGAGAGAAAGTAGTTTCAAATAAACGGATTCAAACGGCGTTCGTTCGGATATGATAAGTATTGAACTCAATTATTGATAATTGTACCTTGCTATTTTGTACGTTGAAACCAACTTACTGACGTGACTCGGTAAGGCCAAAAGCCGCAGCTTATTAACGCTTAGCTGCAATGCTATAAAACGTGTCTTCGAATCCCGCACAAAACTTGTATCATATAAATTTTTTTTACAGCAAAGGGTTTTCATAATAACTTATATGTACGAGACATTGGAGACAGTAAATAAGACAACGAACTTGCATAAAATTGGCTTAAAGTAATCTTGTCTGGGCATTAATCACTTTAATGCGTTTGAATAGCAAAAATTTTATCTAAGAAAAATTACGTTTATTATAATTATTTTAATTTTAGATACGTGAGAGTAGTCAGAGTAGTGAGTGTTACAACAAGAGGTCGGGTAATAAGAGCTCTTCTTAAAATTTTATATTGTGTTAACCGTACTAGATTAAATGCCGCCGTCATTAATAAAATTGTAAACGTAATTTAAATTGTTGTTTTGCCAGGAGCTCAGCGGTTTTTCAAATATTTTTTTTATAAAATACGGCGACAAACAAACTTACAGTTAACAAATCTAAATATAGATCTATATGTTTATGGGCGTCAGCATTCACTTACCATCAGATGGGCTATGCGCTCGATAGTCACTTTTATTGTATAACCTAAAATAAATGTAACAAGGCGTTCACATTTTATTTCTGGCTCGATAACTGCGATTCTTAATCGGGAATATAGGTGTATATTGATCGCAACATCTACTTACCATTGGGTGTACTGTGTGGCTATTTAATTCTATTAAAATGAGCACACAGTGCATAAAATGCAATAAAATTTAAAGTGATTAAAATACTTTATTTTTTATTTATCACATGAGATCACTATGTAATAAATAAAATACAAATGTTGCAAGTTAAATAAAAGCAAGCAAAAACTTTTAAAAGGGAACTATATGTTTATAGTATTTCAGTTATTTTGCAAGGAACAATGCTAAATAAAAATAAAAATTAATTCGCCCTAAATACGTTTTCCGTTTATATATTACTATCACGTTCAAGGACATCGGGGTCTTCCGACGCGTCAGCGGTGTGATAACGAATAATTCCAGACAATGCTTTTCCGCAAAATCTAGTTCCTAAGGTCATATAAAAGCGATAAAAGGAATTCTTTCCTCAATATCTTTGATTTTGTATAACGTGACAAGAATATTGTGATAGTAAAGAAAGCGGTACATATTTTTCTCTTTTGTGTAAATATTGAAGGTACTCGACAATATTTTTTTTATTTTTGAATTATTTTTAACTTCCCCCTAAGAAAATTGAAAATTTTCAAAAATAGGGAAGTAATTGGTTTCACCCCGATTTTCGAAAATCGTGTTTTTATCAGATCTCGACGTTTTGAGATCCCGGGATGCTATTCTGACTAATTCCTCGTGGACGTCCGTACGGATGTGTGTGTGTGTGTGTGTGTGTGTGTGTGTGTGTGTGTGCGAGTGCGCGTGCGTGCGTGTGCGTGCGTGTGTGTGCGTGCGTGTGCGTACGTGTGTGCGTGCTGTGTGTGTGTGTGTGTGTGTGTGTGTGTGTGTGTGTGTGTGTGTGTGTGTGCGCGTGCGCGTGCACGTGCGAGCGTGCGTGCGTGCGTGCGTGCGTGCGTCCGTGCGTGCGTGCGTGTGTGCGTGCGTGTGTGTGTGCGTGTGTGTGTGTGCGCGTGCGTGCGCGTGCGTGTGCGCGCGTGTGTGTGCGCGCGTGTGCGCGCGTGTTTGCGCGCGTGCGTGCGTGCGTGCGTGAGTGCGTGCGTGCGTGCGTGCGTGGGTGCGTGCGTGCGTGCGTGCGTGTGTGTGTGTGTGTAAACCTTTCATAACTTTCGAACTTCTTGGTTGATTGAGATCTGTTTACGGCGTTCTAAAGATATCAATGTGGATTAGATTTGGTGATAATATGAACTCATTCGGACGAGTAGATTTTGAGAAATCTCAAAAATAAAAATTGTGAAAAACTGTTTTTTGGCATAACTTTTAAACGGCTTTACCGATTAATTTGAAAGACTAATTAGTTCTTAACCTCAAAAAATAACCTCGAATGCCTTTTGGAAAATATTAAGCGGTTCATTCGTTCGTTAGATATCGAAGGAGAAATAATTAAAAAAAAAACTTTTTTTTTGACATAACTTTCGATTTCGCAACATAATTTGTTGAAATTTGAAGCGCTTTGTATTTAAAATAAGCGAGAAGTTCCAGGGATGGCCTGCAGGGTCAACCAGTTTTTATTTAATGATTACAGCCTATCAAAAGTCATAGTCTTCATCCATAAGAGGCTTCACTGGCTAGCTATTGTTTTTATTGGGCGGTTGCTGATTATGCATGAGGTTCGAATCTCTTGTCATGTCAAAAATAATAATTGAGTTTTCCTTATTAAATAAAACTAATTTTACAGATTTTTCGGTTAAATTTTGATTTTTTTTTAAATCCCGACGTTTCGGAAGCTTTACAGCACCCATGGTATGGAAGATACGAGGTGTTTGAGGTCCCGTTATCGTTATTAGCCTGTTTACCTTCAGCCTTAGAATATGAATTTTTAGTTCGATCTACGCAAAATGAACTTAGAGTATCTTGAAGTATTTCAGTGATATGCTTGGGTTTGGATTCAATTTTACTAATTATGGCATCCCCAGCAGATAGCAGCGCTTATACATTTTGTCTATTAAAATTAGGATGTTTGTTAATTAAATAGCCTTGCAAATTTCCTTGTGAGGAATCGGTGTTCTCGTACGAGTATTTGTGTTTTTAATACAATTATAAATTATTAATACAATAATAAATACAATATACAATATAATATAAAAAAGCTTCAGCGTTATCACAGATTGGCATGTATGGCTGCCACAGGCTGCATAAGAACTACACCGACAGCAGATTTAGAGGCTATACTGGAGCTAACCCCGCTTCATCTACACATACAACAAGAAGGAACTTTAGCTGCCATTAGACTCAAGACCTTAAATCGTTTGAGTAAGAGTAGAGTCCCTTATACAGGTATAATTGCTAGAATTTATCCCAAAATTCCTATCTTACTAGCCAAGTACGATAAGATCCCAAAATAATTTGTATTCGATAAGAAGTATAATATACAATTAAATGAAATCGACCAGCCGGAGGGATTAAACCCAAAATAGCTTAGAGTTTTCACGGATAGTTCTAAAACAAATGAAGATCGTGAACTTTCTCTTAAGAGAAGACCTTAATATCCACGTATGTACACCGCTGTATACCCATAACACAGTCTTTCAGGTCGAATGTAAGGGTATCATCCAAGCGGCCATAGAAATAGATACTAGGAAGGTAAAAGACTTCTCCGTCAGAGTACTGAACGACAGTATAGCGGTACTGTAAGCTCCGAGTTGTGATGTGGTGAACTCGGGACTAATATATGTATGAATGCCATCAACGATTAAATGAGGTATGTTAGCACAACAATGTGACTCCGCAATGAATTAGGGGATACAGTGTATCCAGAGGCAACGATGCAGCAGATGAACTTGCCAGAAAGGGATCGTCTCTGGCCGCTATAGGACCGGAACCAATAATACCAATCCCCTTTGGGTTACGTTCGTTCACTGGTACGTAGTAACTTCAATGATCTACACGCTTAGCTTTGGAAAAATCTAGTAGGCTGTAGATAAGCTAGGGAGGCCCTGCCTGAAATAAACAGTCGTATAATAAAGGTTCTAATGAGACTGAACAAGCCACCGATCAGGATAGTAAGAAGTGCTATCACAGGACTTGGCTCGTAGAAACATTTATTTACCATAGGTGTTACAGATAGCCCCCCTGTGCATGGCATGTATGGGGGAGGAAGAAATGGCAACTCACGTGTTGCTGACATGTCCGGAGGTCGCTGCATGCAGGGTTAAACATCTCGGCATGCCGGGATCGCTCCCCGAAGTTGCCTGCAAGCAACATCAAAAGACTGTTCAAATTCTTCGGGGAGATTTCATGGCTAGAATAATCGCATTATTCCTGCCCACACGCAAAATACGCGCTTGGGCGTGGAGTTGCGGATAACGGACCATCGTAAACTAAACTAGTATATGAGAATAATGATGGTGATGAGATGCCTCACTCATTTCCACTTCTACACCATTTAAAAATGCAAATATTCGTTTGTTGACAATTCTAAAATTATTAAAATTTGGAAATTTATACTTTAATTTTCTGTTGCTTTCAAATATCAGCGTGTTTTTTATTCTTTTTGACAACACTTTTTAAACCCCCACCTGTGGCCGAGTACAGCTAGTGTAATAACTAAATAATAAACAGGAGAAGGGAATATCAATCATTTTGCCCCGGAATTTTGTTCTTAATTGCGATGGAATCAACAAGTATTATTTTTATAGAGCTCTGTTGGAGAGATGAAGTTTTAAATTGAATTTTACTGTGGTGCAGCGAGAACCATCTGCGTCAAAAACTTCGAGCAATTACGCAGTGATGCTGAGAGGTTTATTTGCTTTTTACACTACTTTGCTTGCATCTGATATTTTAACATGCAATAATTGAGTCAAAATACACTCAATTTTTAAAAACAAATATGTAATAGTTATTTTATTTTATAATTTTCATAGCGTCTGAAATAGCGCACTCTTATCTTCTTAGCACCGACTTCAAAAGCTATAAAGTTTTGTAGAAATAATTTTATTCTTCTTAGATTTTTGAAGTCTGTTTGTACATTAAATTTAAATATGTGACCCTTTTGAATGTATTAATAGTTAAATAAAAAAATAATTGTAGGTTTTTTCATCCTTAGGGATTAAATTTTTCCGTAAAATTTAAATGGGATTATCATTACTGAATAAAACCTAGTAATAAACTAAACTATAGAGTGCGCGCAATGCCCATAGCCCGTTATGGTGATCGTAAGATACTTCTTTAAAAGTAGTATAGTTGCCGACACGAAAGTTGAGCACAGATGAACTATAGTGTGGGTTGAGCCAGCGTAGGTACACTGTCGGCCAAAATTATTTGGTACCTTTGTAATTTCAATTCATAATTGAATACTCTCGCTGACTTTTTTCGAAATTCTGAGTCGTTAACTCCTTTAACTATACGACGTACAGTAGCTACGTAGACATTAGTCGCCTTAGCAGTCTGTTTATAAACGTCTATCATGTTTTTCTCAATACCTAATTATTTCATGTAACAAAACACTGAATAGACAATTTGTCGTGATTGCCTATTTAACACCGAATTCTTTCTTCACTGTATATTTAGCCCAAAAATAAATGCTCAAATTATAACAAAAAAATATTAACAACAAGAAATATCAAAAACAGTTAAAAACAAGAAATATACAAACAACAATTAACAACGAGGTAACACTACAATTATAAAAAAAAATAAACTAATCAAAAAGTTGTCAATAAAAATGCTCTGAAGTGTACGGTAGTCGAATGATACGTGCGAACCCAATAGACGACGAGAATCGGCTGACGAACCAATCACGTTGAGCGTCAGCGTGGTCAACGTCATATCGACCAATAAAAATAGTAAGCGATCGTGGAGGCAGTTTACATACATAAATTGCACGAGAATAAACATCCAGACCCGGAACAATTATTTGTAGGCCGTACAAATACTTGTTCCGTGCGGGATTCGAACCTGCAACCCTCAGCGCTATAACTCATTACTAAGCGACTGCACTTCGGAGCCGTCTACTATATGGAATATGATAATATTCCAACAATGACAGACATTCATGCGAAAATATTGATCGTTTCAATATTGATGGCGTAATAAAATGGTTGTTAAGTTTAGAGATAATAATATTAACCCATTTTTCCCCCAAGAGGTGACTATAAGATATGCTAGAAGGATCTTATGGCTTCCAATAGATAAATATTTAACCCTAAAAATTCAGAAAATGGTGTGGGGCAGATGCGTCAATAGTGCCAAATGCCTAATATTGCGATCGTCAGTCCGCTTAATAAGTGTGATGATTTATTTAATTCAGAGACATGGTACAATAAGTTTTTGCATTAAAACTTTAAGTATCATTTACATATCTTATCAGTATCGGTATCGTAGTAACAGCACAATAATCAATTCTTAGTTTTTTTTACAAGGTCAGCGATAAGATTTTTTTTGTAGAAGAGGGGCAAACGAGCATGCGGCTCACCTGATTTTAAGTGACTACCGCCGCCCATGATCAACCGCACCACCAGGGGAATTGCAGGTGCGTTGCCAGCCTTTTAGAGAGGAGTAAGCTCTTTTCTTGAAGGTCCCCAGGTCGTATCGGTCCGGAAAAATCGCCGTTGGTAAACTATTTCACAGAGAGGTCGTACGCGGAAGAAAACTCCTTGTGAAACATACAGTGGTGGACCGCCAAGCATCCAGATGGTGTGGATGGTATCGGGACGTTTGCCGCGTAGTGCGTTCACGAAATTTGGCAGCTGGGATTAATCCTCGGAGCACTCCCCATGGTATATGCTGATGTCAATAAAATAATATTATGTCAATCCAATAACAATAATTACAGCACCCGTAATAAATTGTGAAATATAACTTAATAGCATAGCTTCAATTATTCCGAACTATTAATAGACTTTTTTTAATTAAATTTAGATTAGAATAGATCTTCCATAAAACAGTAGAGTATCATGTCATACTGTGTAATTTTACGAGAGGACAGCTGACGATATACATACACACACACACACATATATATATATATATATATATATATATATATATATATATATATATATATACATCCCATAGCTTATTGTACGTCCACTATGGCCAATTTTGCATATAATGTGGCGTCAACCTGCTTACGACGTCCAATATACGGACGTCAAATAGGAGACCTAGCGCAATGTTCGCAAATTGTCATGCTGATCACAGAAATGTCAAAATCTAAAAAAAAATTGGACGTCATTTTTCTTCCAATCTTGCTGTACTGAATATTTACGTAGTTCCGCTAATTTTCGTTGCAAAAATAATAGCGCTGCTGCCGATTTGTGAATACTTTCATTTATGGCCGTATTTGACTTCCGCACAAAATTAGGAGATGCGACGTTGCCGTTCCGTCACCGTTGCCAACGTGTTACTTGTATTTAGTGATATAAGGTTATGACTGCCTCGTCGGTCCAGTGGTTAAAGTAGTGCGACTGCTGATCATGAGGGTTCGAATCCCGGGTCGGGCCAAAAAAAATCAGTTATTGAGTTTTTCCGTCAAGAAATTTTCAGTAGCTGTCCGGAGTCAGGAAGTTGGCGGTGTCTCACCACCGTGCCTCGGAAAGCACGTAAAGCCGTTGGTCCTGCCTCTGATCTCTCCGGTCGTGTCGGTTTACCGCCCCATCGGATTATGAGAATGAGGGAATAGAGAGTGCACCTGCGGTTGCGCATCCACTTGGGCACTATATTCCTGTCCTGCGCCGATGGCTAGTCTCCATTGAGGCAGGCCGCTGTGACCTTAATTCGGTCTGCAGGATATTTTTATATGGTTTATACTGCGCTTGGTACTAGTAATTTTATTTTCAAACTTGTTTTCTTAACCTTACATTTATCTACATATAATATGGACGTCCGAATATCCTAAAACTTTCATACTGAATGATATTTGACACCCGTATTTTTGAATTTAGTTATATTTTTATAAATGTAGATGCGCACGTCAGCTTATCGGTTTATTTCATGCTGCACTATATTTAAACGTTTTACATTTGGTACTAATCTGCCTAAAAGAACTCTTGTTAGGTATTTCGTAAGCAACCCATAATTCTGTTTGAGTATAAGTCTGATTGAGTACAGGAAGACGGACTCAATTGTAGATATTGACAGGTTTCATAGAAGTTTGTTTTATTATATTGTGACTAATAACCTCTGACTAATAACCTAATATGGTCTGGCGAAGAAACTCATTTTAATATAAGGTTTTACTGCATTAACTGCCAATAGGTTATTAATTTCTACAATAGACCGTGGCATATTGTTGCAGACATAACTCCGAAAATATAATTTATTTACTTGATCTTGTTGAGTTTTGGAGCTCTTAATGCATCTTAAGGATAAGTGCGACTATTGTACCTAATCTGTACGAAATTACTCTCTACTTAACTAGATTCATTTTTGTGAAAGGCTGTTTTTTGTTAAACTATGATAATATTATTATGTTTGGTTTTGCAGTTAGTTGAAATAAAATTTAATTTTTCACACACGTTTTCTAAGCTTCTAAGCGTTTTATCATTTCTAGAACGAAACATTTTATAAAACACCAAAATTACTATTTTATACCGCATGGCCTCCCTACACTAAAATACGAATAAAACAGTAGCGAAAATGTCATTAAAGCAATGATCATTAATGTGTGTCTAATAAACAAGGAATTAAAATATAAATCTATTCATCGTTATATCGACCTCAAATATCGTGCGGTATTAAACTTTACCGATAAACTGACGTCCACATATAGAAATATAACAAAATTCAAAAATATGGATGTCAAATATCATTCAGTATGAATGTTTTAGGATATTCGGCCGTCCATATTATTATGTGTACACAGGTAGTAATTTAAAGTTAAAATTAGGCACACAGTGTCCCAGAAACCGCTACAAACGGCAATATTTATCAAAAAAGAAATAAGAAAGGTTTTCTAAGCGTTTTATCGTTTTTAGAATGGAGCATTTTATGAAACACCAAAGTGACTATTTCATACCGCATGGGCTCCCCATACTAAAATAAAAATAAAACAATAGCGAAAAATGACCATTAATGTGTGTCTTATACACAAGAAATTAAAATATAAATATATTCATGGTTATATGGACGTCAAATATCGTGCGGTATGAAACTTTACCGATAATCTGACGTCCACATATTGAAATATAACAAAATTCAAAAATATGGACGTCAAATATCATTCAGTATGAATGTTTTAAGATATTCGCACGTCCATATTATTATATGTAGCTAAATTTAAGGACACGAAAACAAATTGGAAAGTAAAATTATCTACTAGCACTGAGTACAGTATAAACCGACAAAAAATACCAAAATATGCCTTGAGCACTAATAAATAATTAAAATAAATAAATAGTAAAATGCAATAATCAACAATAACTTTGGACATTGGATATCGAAGAAATGGACATCACATAAAACTTAGTGTGAATATCTTAGGATATTCTTACGTCCGTATATAGGTAAATACTCCGTTCAATGTCCATGTCAAGTACATTAATCAACTTACACAAGTTTATTTACCCAAGTTACTAAATATAACCAAAGAAACTTAAATGCAAGCAAGCATAAGCGTGGAAAGATCTCAATGAGCGTAGGTCACAATACGGACGCCAATTAGAGCACAATATGCATGTTTTTAGTAATATAGCATCCAATATTTACAACAACAAACACAAACAAATTGTATTTCAATTAACTGCAAAACCAAACATAATATCATAATTTAACAAAAATAGCCTTTCACAAAAATGAATCTAGTTAAGTAGAGAGTAATTTTGTACAGATTAGGTAAATAATTCGCACTCATCCATTAGATAGTGATCATAAAACGTAAACTCGCAGTGAGAGCATCAAAACTCAATACGAGCAAGTATGTAAATAAATTTTATTTTCGGAGTTATTCATGTCAGCAACAATACGCCACAGAAATTAACAACCTGTCAATGTCTACAATTAGTACTTATTTACAATAGTAAAATAAATAATAATATAGTCAATCTATAATGTCTCACGGCTGGGCAATCCTAGATATTTTTTCATATTTAGTAAACGAATAACTAGTTGGTAAATTAATAATGATATCTATCTGTTTTTTTTCGCCGGAGACAAAAATGATATTGCGTATTTTTCGTAACTGCACATTCTGTGGATTTATTTCATTATTTTGAGCAATTTACGAAACTTAAGTGACTAAAATTAAATCTAATCTGAACCAGAATCATAAAAACTATTATTCGTGCTAAACGAATCTACCTAATAAAGATCTGTTACTTTTATCTCCTGCGAAAAAAAAAACTATAGGAATCTATCGAGTACCTAGGTACATAAACAAAATATCACCTATAAATAAAATATTACAAAGCTGAATAACTAATAAGAGTGGCAACGTCGCACCATACAAAGGAATTGCGTTAAGCATGAGAATGAATTAAAAACTATGTATATTGCGGGGATTCCGGATA
This sequence comes from Parnassius apollo, assembly GCA_907164705.1. NCBI lineage: Eukaryota > Metazoa > Arthropoda > Insecta > Lepidoptera > Papilionidae > Parnassius > Parnassius apollo. Next base: position 5,925,110 of record CAJQZP010001707.1, read on the forward strand.
ATTGGTAATATGGGAGTCCTGATTGGTTTCCCTCCCTCTGCCAATATACGAATATTTGTATATAGACATGGTAAATTTTCAAAGAAATGAGTTAAACACTATCCTTGAAATTATTTAATGGACCAATATTCGCTGTCATAATGTATAAAAATTGCCTACAAGTGGTGGACGCTACAATAATGCGAAATGAAAGGACGTAGGATTAATATTGTGATTACAACCACCTAAGCCCTAATATATATTATATATTAGGGCTTAGGTTGAGACTGTATGGCGGATGGTCTAATAATTCTATGTTTTCTTGCTCTAAAAACTCTTTTGTTCTGTGTGCGGTGTGAGAACTTGCATTGTCGTGATGGAGGACGATGCGGCGGTTGCAGTTCTCGTTACAGAGTTCAGAAACGACCTGTGGCAAACAAATGCTAGCATACCATTCTGCATTAACCTTTCTTTGTCCCTCAAGAGGAATAGTCGTAACATGGCCGGTTTTGGAGACAAACGTGGCCACCATTTTTTTTGCAACACTCCGTGAACGAACAATTTTTGTTGGCTTTAACTCAGTTTCGAACACCCAAACTCGTGACTGGTTTTTTGTTTCAGGTTCGTACGCGTATTTCCAGGATTCGTCATCTGATACAATGTTGTATACAACATTTGAGGATCCTGCGTGAAATCTTTCGAGAGTTCTGACGCACCAAGTAACGCGAGCCGCTTTTTGCTCTTCACAGGGCGAATGCGGTATCCATCGGGAAAACAACTTTTTACACCTAATTGTTCATGCAAGATTATTTCTATTTGACTCATGCCAATGCCTAAAGTTGCCTAAATTTCGCGGCATGTCACAAGTCGATCGTCCTCAATCGGCTTACGCACAGCATCAACGTTTTCTTGGGTGACAGCAGTTTTTGGACGACCTTGACGGGGATCATCACTGAGCTTGACACGTCCACGTTGAAATTCAGCTAACCAGCGATAAATTGTGGTTTTGGATGGGGCTTCATCACCAAATGCAGAAATCATCCAGTCAACACACTGTTTTTGTGTTAAACCACTTCGAAAGTCATAATAAATCATCGCTCTTGAATTTTCTCGAGTCAATTCCATTTTCTCAACGACTAAACAAGTTTGACAAAACCTTGTCTTACGATCTTACGATCACCTTGAAAAGACCGAGAATCTTTTTTTAAATAAATAAATGGTATTCGATTTTTAAAACCAAGTAGTTTTCAATTAAAAAGGTTTTAATATGACAGGAACAGTGGAAATATTCCAATCCCGATACTTTTAGTGCAGCCCTCGTACATCTCTAATTGATGTAAAATTTCGCTAAACATTCTTCCTGTAAATCATAAAACAATATCATTGCTTTATCTCGAATAAATCTTTCGAAATTGTTTAACATGCCGTCGGCGTTTTCATTAAGCTTATTTAGGTGCGGTTCAAATAACGAACGATAATGAAGATCCATTGGGGATATTTGTGTTGTTAAATTCGTTACAGCGGTGGCAATTTATTTTTTCAACATTTAAGCTAAATAAGCGATAAAGAATAATGTGCGTTCATTAATTTACTCGTGGTCCACAAAATATCCGCTGCTGAATATAGGCCTCCTACACATATTGTATTATAGCCGGGATATTAGCCTAAGTTGCCACGCTTATCAGACAGATTGCCTACTGTAGTTTTTAATTAAATCGAATTATTATCAAAATAATATTGTTAACCATTTCCTGTTTCGTTTTCCTCTGTCGGCTCTTACGACACCCGCGGGATGATACGCGGTGCTAAATTCTATTATGCTTACACTTCACTGCAATATAAAGAAAGAAATAATATACCATGATATAATTCAAAAGGCTACTCATTATACTATATCTGTTAGAAAGCAGAATAAACTTTGTATGCTGTGTAATAAGATAAGAACTCTCACTTATAGTAAGCCAGCTTAAGTAATTTATTTTAGTTATTTCCATATCTCGATGTTTTATTGTTCCTATGGGGAAACGCGACTGACACAGAATGTGTTACCCTAAATAATGAAGAGTATTTTGGATAACACTTCAAAAATAACCTTGACCTCTAAATAAATAGTATAATAAAGAAAATTTTGTAATGCACTTAAATAAAATCAAAGGTGATTTAAAAAAAAGTGTAGTCTTGTAAGTGATTTATGTATGTGTATAAGTAGATATTTAAGTTAATGAGTTAGTATTTGTAGTTCCCACGTTAAAAATAATAAATAAATAAAATGTTGTAATTATTCATGTTTTGAATACCATGAACATATTTTATAAGCTACTCGTAGTAAAGTCAGCTTAACTCCACAGTGTGGAGTTACAGAAAATAATATAAAAGATCTTTCATACAATCGTTTGCCATGTGCTTGAGTCGTAAGAATTTTTGCATCATAATTATTTTATTTGACGCAGACGTAAAATTCCCCAACTGGCAACGGAGAGCAGAGTCAAAGGCGTGGGATGTCTCACACTGCGATTGCTAATTCACCTGTCAAGCGTGCGGATTTTTTTATAGGAAAGCAATGATACGCAAACACTCAGTCCATCTGATTATGAGTGGATGCTGCGTTCATTGGACGGCTAGATCTTCCTCGATTAAGAATCAAAATGTAGATAGATGCGTTGTCAATCTTGAGGACAAAGATAGAATGCCTCCTTATCAGTAAAGGAGTGTCGGGTTGTATTCATTCACTATACGAAACACGGCAGCATTAATCTGCTACTTTACATTGGTATTCTGTGAGAGCATGATTTTTTCCCAGTCGAGCCGACCTATTCGTGCTACAACAATAATATAGCTGAAGCGTTGCTCTACCATGTTAAGAAATTAAACTCAGGACTTTTCATTCGGCTTTTACGAGTTGACTGTGAAGAAGAAAAATTTATTGATTAATTTGATGTCGAAGTATACAACAATGTAAATTAATGTAAAGAAAAATAACGTTCAGCCAGTCTCCCTTTTCTTGTCAATATACGTCGCATTCGAAACAAATGGCTTGCTTCGTTATCCGTCACGCGTACAGGAAGCACTGGTATAATTTTCTAACCATCTGTATCTATTCATATGTCCATTAGATTACAATCTGAAAAGTAAGAAAAAGAGGTAGGACTTCGTTACTACCTGGAGATACATCTGAGCAGATACGCCCCTCTAACCGTTTTCCTCCGAGTAGCAGTGTTATCGCTGCTTTGTTTCGGTTCAAAGCGTATAGAGAGCCACTTTAATTACAAGATTTAAGGCATTCTATTTTAGTCATAGAAGACAATGAATACGTAGCCTTATTTGGTTGAAGTTACCTCCAGGTGCTCATGGACTGCAGCGACTGCTTGGCATCGCGTGGACTGTGGGTTCGTTTGCAACAAAGAGTAAATAGAATTTTTTTAAGCTGAGACAGTTCATTTTACTATCTTCGATTGCATCATCATTGATTTTTAGGCGCTAGTAGAACATACCTACGGGCTTTGCGCTTACATACATAAAACACTCACGCCTGTTACCCAGAGGGGTAGGCAGAGACTACGGACTTCCATTTGGCACGATCCTGACATACCTCTTTCGCCTCCTTTACATCCATATATCTACGCATACATGCTCGTCGGTTAAGGGTACTTCTAACGTGGCCCCTTTTCAAAATATCGCCAATTTGGTCGATAAACTTTTTTCTAGGGCGTCCCTTCCCGACTCGGCCGTTCACATCTGCTATATAAATTTGCTTTGTCACTCTTTCCTCATTGATTCTTTCTACATGACCAAACCACCGAAGCATTCCTTTCTTAATCCTGGTCACAACATCATCTTGCATACCACATTTATCTCTTATCACGCAATTTCTCACCCTGTCATTCAGATTCAGCCCTAGCATACTCCTTAAAGACCGCATTTCTACAGCATTTATTCTACTTTCGTGCTTCTTCTGCCACACCCAGCTTTCACTACCATACCTTAAAGTAGGGACCAACACAGCATTGTGAATTGCCATACGTGCCTTTCTTGACACATTTTGACTCTTTACAATAGAGTGCAGGGCCCCATTTACTCTATTTCCCGCATTCACTAGTCGTTCTATATCCCTATCATATCTACCATCCCTGCTAAATACACATCCCAAATACACAAACTCATCCACTTGCTCAATTAACTCTCCTTCTATTCTTATTTCACATACCGTTTTGCTTTCTTCTCTTTCAAAAACCATCACTTTCGTCTTACTTGCGTTCACTTTCATTCCCCTTTCTTTTAATTGCCAGTTCATTAATGTAACCATCATTTGCAACTCAGCCGCCGATGACGCAAATATGACTTGATCATCGGCATACAAAATGCATTTGACGGTTAACTCGCCCATCCTTAACCCACATTCTTCATCTTTCAAAGTTTGCAAACACCTGTCCATAAATAGGTTGAACAGCCAATGGGAAGCTACACAGCCCCGTCTGACACCTTTTTGGATGCCAAACCAGTCCGAGTAGACCCCATTGATCCTGACACAAGCACTAGAGTCCCTATAAAGAGACCTTAATGCCTGTATCAAACCAGCGCTCAACCCATATGAGTTCAGTGTTTGCCATAACACATTCCTGTCCACTCTGTCATAAGCCTTTTCCAAGTCCATGAACGCACAAAAAACTTTCTGGTTTTTGGCCAAAAACTTCTCCGCAATCATGCGCATGGAAAAGACATGATCTGTACACCCCATTCCATTTCTAAAACCCGCTTGCACATCCCAAATTTTTCCATCAGTTTCTTTCATAACTCTTTCAATTAACACCTTAGCATACAGTTTACCCACAATACTAAGCAAGCTGATACCACGGTAGTTTTTGCAGTCCTGCTGTAACTCTTTTCCTTTATATATTGGTACTATAACTGCTTTACACCAGTCATCCGGTACCCGTTTTAATTCCCAACATAAATTTAACAAGGTGTACAGCAGGCCTGCCACGACTCCCTCTCCAGCTCTTAGCATCTCGAGTGATACTCTATCATATCCAGCTGCCTTACCTGCTTTCATGCTTTTCATTGCTTTCATTATTTCATCTACACTTATCTCCATACCCCTTTCCACTTCTTTCGAAATTTCTAGTTCATTTAATTCAGACGACTCTTCACTCATAAACACGCTTTCAAAGTATTCCTTCCATTTGTTTAAATTCGAAGCTTCATCATTCAGAATACATCCATTCTCGTCTCTTATAGCATTAATTATAGGCTGTTTTGTATTTCCCCTGGCAGTTCCTACGAGTTTCCAGAACATTTTTATGTTAGCCTGGAAATTATCAGATATCCTTCTATCATTCTTATCCGTTCCTTCTTTCTTTTTCCTTTCAACAACTTCTTTTACTCTCTTATTTAGACGTCTAAATTCTGCCTTTTTTCTTTCAATCTCATCATGCATACCAGAAGAATTACCAGCTTTGGTTGCTATTAAATCTAACCATGCTTTCTTCTTTGATTCAACTTCCACCCGTATCTCATCATCCCACCACAACGTGTTCCTTTTCCTTTCATTTGTTCTTTTACTTACACCACATACTTCGGTGGCTGCATCCACCAAACCTTTCTTAATATTATCCCACACAGTATTCAAGTCTAAATAATTCATACACAACTCATTCAAACACCTAATATTTTCTCTCAGTCTGCATTTATACTTCTCTTTCACATCTTCATCTTGTAACTTCTCTATTCTTATACGCTGTAACGCAGTGGTAGACACAGATGTCCGATGCCGCCAACGCTTGAAAAGACCATTAATTCGACATAAGACCAAGTAATGATCCGTCCCTACGTTGGACCCCCGGTAGACCCTTGTATCTACGACTGCTCTCCTCATTCTTTCATCCACAATTACGAAATCTATCATGCTTCTATCATCACCTCTTTCCCATGTATACATGTGAATCTTCTTATGACGAAAAAAAGTATTCGTCACAAAAAGCTTCTTTTCCACACATACGGTGAGGAGGTCTTCACCATTCTTATTTATACTTTCATCACCAAACGTTCCCAATATCCTTTCATAACCAGACCTCTTCATCCCAATCCTTCCATTAAAGTCTCCTAACATAATAATATTTTTATTTTCCTTACATTTTGTCAACACCATCCTTACCATGTCCCAAAACTGCTCTCGGATGTAAGTGGGCTTAGACATGTCTGGGGCGTACACCCCTAGCAGGAACAGTTTCTTTAAGCCCACTTTAATTCGTATCCATAGCAGCCTCGGGCTTACACATTCATACTCTTTCACACATTGACCCATTCTTTCTGAAAGGATGAAACCGACACCCTGGCATGCCCGTTCGGTCTCGTCTACGCCAGACCAATACGCGGTATACGTGCCATGTGCAGTGGCATCCTTTCCCTTTCGTTTCGTCTCATTCACACATAAGACATCTATTCCTCTGTCATTCATCATTTCGCATACTTCATCCATCTTATCATTCATTCCTCCACATACATTCAGCGTAGCCAGACGGGTTTCCGCAATCCACTTTTCGCCCCTCCGGGAGACAGAACGTGACGGGTGGCGAACCTCGTCGCCGGTTTTTCTCCCGGAGATTCTTCACACCCTTCGCTTTGCGCTTAAGGCATGCATTAAATGTTCTTTATATTTGAATTAAAATTATAACATTTTATTCTATTCTTTATCTTCTTTGGCCAACAGACTTAGTAATTTATTTCGCACAAAGAATTTAATCGAGTACTCAATAAACCTTCCTCTTTTGTTTCATATGAGATGTTACGGGCAAAAACAATTTAATATGACCTTGGTTGGTTTCTTTTGTGTTATTAAAACTAATTGTTTCTGAGGAGGTTTTATTATTTCTTACATAATATAATTTATTTATTACAATACATTGTTTTTGTATAATTAAAGTGTAATTATATTTTTTGTACGTAAACACGATGGTAACGGAGCTTGTACTTGTAAAGCAGAGGTCTGTACGTTTTCGTTTTTTATCACGTTTTTACATCAATTTGGGTTTCCAATCCAAAAAATTTACAGCCTATAAACGACCTCCTCTCCTTTCTGAGAGGATTTTAGGGGAGCTATATGTCCGTTGGGCTGTCCCAATGCGTGTTGGCGAATTTCACATGTCTTCATTATATTATTTTTTCTTATTTATGAGACATCTTGCACGTTGTAAGTCAGCACTTATAATTGCAATTAACAATTTTATTGGTGCCGACGGGGATCAAACCCTTGCTCGCGTACTGTAAAATTTACAACAAGCGCTTAGTCCCTGAGCTATCACGACCCAAATAGTAAATTACTATAATAAAAAGTTTATATATGTATATATAATAGTGGTTATTGCGTCGGTTTGTAATCGCGTAACTTCTTTACAATTTGACTGATTGAGGTGGTGTTCACTCAAAGTATTTGTCTTGCCGACACATTTTAAAATTTCCAGACTCATATTCACAATATATTATTTTGGTTAAGTGCCAAAAAAATCTGGATCCGGTAGGTGGCGCCGTGATCGAATAGTTAATAAATGTTATATTTACACTGTTAAAAGTTTGGAGTAAATTCATAATTAAATTCAACGCGCCATCTACTGGAAAGGGCTGAACAACATATGCCGAACCAGTCTTTATACATATAATAATATATATAAAAACCTGAAGTACGTGTGTTGCCACTGAACTCAAAAACGCCTGGACCGATTTTAATGATTTTTTTTATATGTGTGTGAGTTAGGTAGCGCTGCATTCGGCTTCTTATTTTCATTTTCAAAACAGGGCAACATTTACCGGCCCCGCTAGTAGTACTATAAAATATTATATAGTAATTAAAAATTGACAATAATCTCCTGAATGTAATAACTAATGTCTGTTGAAAAACAGATAAATCTCATGACTCCGATAAAAGGCGGTATAAAGTTCCTGTATATGCTAGCCGTTAAAAAACCAAGAACACAGAAGTAAACCAGCTTCGAAAGTTTTAAGGTGAATTACGATCTCATCACCAGATAAGTTAATTTAAGTTACCTGGTGATGAGATCGTCAATTCACCTGCTAATCGTGACGGATAAGGCGATTTCACCCTACAACGAAAGAGGTCCGTGTTCAGCTTTAACGTTACGTTTAGGAACACGAGAGTGAACCGGCTTCACACACAAAATGAATTTATTCATTTAATCATCAGGAATACATCATAACTATGCCACCATTAAACTTAATTAATTTTGTATAGAATAAGAGTGACAAGTGAGTACACTAGTGTACACTTGGACACTATGGTACGTGGATGCTTGGCCCATAGACATCGTTCATCGATGGAAAAACAAAGTACAGGTGCGTTGTCTCTCTTGGGGACTATGATAAAATGCCTTGTTTGCAATAAAATTTATCACGTGCTCAGCTGTGAAGGAAAACATCGTATGGAAACTTGCATGTCTGCGGAATAAAAAAAAGTATTTCGAAGACACGTGAAGTTCGCCAACACGCATTGGGGCTGTGCGGCGGACAATTCCTTGCCCTAAAACCCTCTCAAAAATGAGGGGAGGCCTGTACCCAGCTGTAGGACGTATATAGGCTGTAATTTTACTACTTTACTTTACAATAAAGAGGGTCTTCGGTTATCTTCACTCAGCTCAAAAAACACAACAGCAATAAGCTTCTATTTTACTTTGATATTCTGTGAGAGTATATTTCTTTCTCTGTCGAGCTGATCAATTTATGATACAACTATAACATAGAATGGCTCTATTACATACATAATTGTTACGAAGTAGATCTCCTAAACTACATGAAATAATTTTGAAATATCCAACTCCTGAGCGGGTTAAATAAATTAATGATAAGTTCAAATTTGTCTGATTATATAATCTTTTCTTTTGTGTTGAATTTGTTGTGCTATAATATGTTGAAGCTACGAATAAATATTATCCCTCACTTTTCATGTAAACTCCCACTTTTTTCTATTCTCATCTATCACTACAGTCCACTTGAATTCTTTCGTAAAATTTTTAGCATAATCATAATTGCGAACGTATTTTCCTTGTTGGAACCCAAAAGTAAATTTCAGATTTCAATGTTTGACAAAAAGAATATAATCTCATAATTCATGAAAACTATTTAAGATTTTTAAATTTACTGACATTTAAAAATAAATTGAAATTGTTTTTGACTTATACAATAAGTTAATATACTAATAATGTTAAAATAATTTTATTGAGTTGTACGTTGTTGTTTTAACAACTATTCGTTCAATATTGTGATATTGTGTTATAACTTATTCGTAATTATATAATACTATGTAATAATTTAGATTTTTTGTAACTATGTTCCATAGAAGATTTTTGATTTTATTTGGTATCATATCTTGAAAGCGTTCTACATTTATGGTCGATTGCGTCTTATACATAAAGATACAAGATACAACAGGGAATATCGAAATCATAAGACGAAAAATATCAACTACTAAAGACTACAGAATGATATTTGGCAGCCATTTCGTATAGCGAAAATAATAGCTATTTTAATCAAAAATAATCTCAGCGGCAGACTTGATATTTAATGAAATCTAATACTATAATAATGTTTACAAACTACTCAAAAACTTTGTTTTACATCTCCAAATATATACTATGTGCAAAAACTAATTATAAAAAATGCACGTTTACATGGCCGCGAGACAATTTTAATAACAGCAAGCTGAGTTCCATCGGTACATCAGCTAAAATCTAATTAAAATTTAACGCCAGGGCACTGAAAAGTTGCATTAACATACATTTACATAATTTAATTTGCATAAACTCCTTAGTCTTTGTAATTTTATTGAGTTTTCTATACTGGTATTATTTTAACGATTAATGAAATTTTCTATCAAAGAGATGCATGAGATGTGATAAAGCAATTTATCTCTTACTCTTTAGTTTATTTAAGTACGTTACAATATCTTTGTTTCTATGTATACGAGCGCATTCTACGCTCAAGGTCAATGGTAAAAGAAATTAATATAGTATAGCAAAGTTAGAATAAGTTACTTAAAGAAAAAGTATAAGCCGGCTTAAGTTAATGTCGGATGTGACTGAATCACAAAATTCACAGCTTTCTCAGTCAATATTTCAGTAATTGCTTGTTGGGGTTTTAAAATTTTTGTCGGCAATCTCTTACATTCGCATTAATTATAATTGATAGAATCAGGCGTTACTTTGCGGATATCCATTATAATAAAGTTATTAATAGTTGCTTTGAAACCTTCTTCTCAATTAAATGATGTGTCTTACCCAGTTTGAAGAGCGCCTCCCGCCCTCCCTCAATTGCGTGCACTAATCCCGTCACCACTAATCCCAGCACCACTGCTTCCAACACCACTATTCTAGGAAAGACACACCATAGACGATAATACGACACGTGTTTCGCCTCTACACGAGGCATCTTCAGGTAATATAGACTCTACGGCGGCTGACCGCTATGAGAGTTCAAACTAGGTAAGACACATCATTTATTTGAGCGGAAAGTTGAAAAGTAACTATTAATATTTTTATTGTTTTATAATATTTTGTAACACATATGATAAATAGATTTTAGCAGTCTGCATTCCTTCCCCCATTAAATTTAACTAAGCCAAATCTTACACTCATCCATGTTCACAATATACTTAAAAATGGTTACAAAGTTTTCCTTTCACATATAAAAATATGGTACATATTTCCATTGATTCAGGCAATTATGTAAGGCGATTCTGGTTTTTATATTAAATCGAGTAATTTCTTCATTCGTCACAATCTATTTAAAGTCCACTACTGAATATAAGCCTCCTACTTAAATTACTACGATATTTGCTACGATTTTCTGAAGGGTATGCACTTACAGTTGTTTTAATGAAAGAGGAGACATACAAGCACATAGCTTACTTGACGGTAAGTGATCACCGTTGCCCACGAATATTTGCAATAAAAAAGGAATTGCAGGAGGAGGCAGTAAATTCCGCGTAAATCTCAATAATGGAATTTCGATTTCTATCGCATTATACGATGGTGAAATTCAGGAGCTGGAATTGATCCCAACAAATCAACTGATAAAATATGCATAGAGATGCAACCAACGTTTTTTCGCAAGGCCAAATTATCAAGCCGGTGGGAAAGAACTTGATCGTCGATGATTCGGCGCTTATATCGAAAGAGTTAATAGAATAAAATAGAACCAACAAAAAGGCAACTAAAATTTTCTTTTCCGATCGTCAATGGGGAAACTTGAACGAACAAAATCCCGCTTAGCTAGGAAAGGACAACGTTCTCATAAAATAAAAGCTTAAATTAGTACCGTAATGTTCTGTGTGATGAGAATAGATAACCGGAGACTCTTTTACTAGTAATAGGTTCGATATATACCATACATTCCTTGAAAAATCCAAACTAACCAATACCAGACCAAAGTCTGCTTAAAATTTGTTTATGTCGCGATTCTAGAAAGACTTTGTAATCAATTCCATAAGTCTAGATAAAATAAAAGCAAAAGCTTAAAGCTTAATTGCCAAGGCGGAAAATTTTGTCAGATAATAAATTTATTTTCACAATTTACCAGCTATTAATGCTCACTTCTGTTTATCCCGACGTAAATAACATATTATGAAAAAAATTAGCTTTGCATAAGAGCTATTTTAACTTCTCCTAACGACCAGGCAATGACAATAAACAGTTAACAATGATGTGAATAAACAGAATAATGTAACTAAAGGATGTTCGTAACTATCCGAATGAATTTTTGAATTTCCAAAGTAATAAAGGTCCTCATCAAAACTGATAAATTCATTACAAAACGTGATAATTTTGACAAAATGTGAGCAAATGTTTTATATTTTAAGCTCCCTTATTGAGCACGGAATTTCCGGACGGATCGATAATAATCTTCCAGTTGCTTCAAATCACGGTATAAGTGAGTTCATTCCGGCAAATCGCTTATTGCAATTCCAAGTGCTGACTACCACACACTCAGCGTGTAGGCAAAACATTGTGAGAAAACTTGCGTATCTGAGTAATACATTTTATACATACAGTACATGTGAACCTCGCCAAAAGACTTTGAGGCAACATGGCACAAAGATACATGGGCCGTGCTATAAAGACTTGTTACTATTGAACTTTTCTATTATAATACATTTTACTTCCAATACAAAATATGTTTCTGTGTATATTTTGGCTATAAACACTCTGTGAACCCCGTAGTTGCAACCGAATGAGGTACGTTCAACTTAAGAATTTCAATATAAGGCAAGATGAGTACAATAAAATTGTTGGTGACGCGGAGCAACGTTCCCTAAAATTAGTTAGCTTCTAGTAATAGAATTTCTTTTAAGAAAACGGCTTTGTGAACGGAATCTATGTTTCTATCTAGGGCCATCCTACCACGTAGTCCCAGATTCAGCGTGATGTGGTATTGGTCTATGAAAATACGAGGCATGTAGTGTATTGGTCTGTGATCGGGGGCGTAAGACCCGTGCCTCAGAGTCTGTTTTAAATATGTATGGTGAGAAGTGAGACCGTAAGTAGTGGTACATAATTAAGGGTATTTGACTTCAATGTTCACATCACGCAGAAACTTACCAAATAATAATCAAAAACTAATTATATTGTAAATTTGTCACATGCGAAACACATTTGAAATCACGTATTAAGTAATATCAACGATTAATAAGGTTAAGGTGAGTCCGTATACATTTATAATTTTAATATTAATTATAAATAGAATATATATAAATAAATATAATATTTAAATTTTAATGGCAGTAATGTCAAATGTACATTCGACGTACCACGAAATAATCTTATACTTCTAAGCTTAACCACTCGCATTCGGCTATACGCCTAGTCGCAGTTGACATGTTGTTATTGTGTGGTATCTTAATCCAACGAAGAAAGAGAAACGGAGCGCTGAATACATTTTAAAGTATTGCAAAAACCAAACCAGTCCCTTGTTCAATGAGTAACTGAAATAGCCCAGCGGATGACTAGCTGACGTGGCAATAGGCTAGCAATATAGCTGGAAAAACCGAAGAAACTTTTGAGTGGAAGCCTCGTATTTACTAGCGCAGTATTGGATGGAGTCGCAATATTTATATTGACTTAATGATTTGTTATATTTACGCGAACACTACACATCATACTAGGTTTTACATGACAACAAGCTTCGGGTCTGGCGCCCACGTCACAGTGAACGAGTGAAACCGGTCACAGTCGAGCGTGTACCTGCTGTACTGCCATATGTCAGAGGAGTCACTGTCAAGATTGGCTACATTTTGAAGCGCGCTTCCATACTTCAGCAACTTCATACAGCAACATACATACAAAAACAACATACTTCAGCAGTGTACAAGCTTGATTGTGTTATTGGTCTCTCTTACATAGGACAAACTAAAAGGTCCATTAAAACCCGCGTTAAAGAACACACACACACACACACACACACACACACACACACACACACACACACAACAATATATATATATATATATATATATATATATATATATATATATATATATATATATAGTTGATGTGAAGAATCGACACTCCGGGAAGTCTGCAGTCTGTGAACACGTACAGGATCTCCCTCGTCACTATATCATATTTAATAGACCTCCTAAATTCTAGCTAAAGAACCACGATTCCTTCCAAGAATTATTCGCGAGGCTATTGAAATCAAAAAACATCCTAATTTCAATAGAGAAGATGGCTGGGCGCTACCATCTACTTGGGATCCTATGATTAATTAAATTAAATCCCAACCCAAGCATACAACTGCAAGACTTCAAGATACTATAAGTTCATACTGTGTAGATCGGAACAAAAATTAAAAAATTAAAATTTTAATCTGTGGTAACAGCGGTTAATTATGACATCTGGACGTTAAACATCTCAGTCCCTCCGTGACAATGGGTACTGTAAAGTATTCGAAACGTCTGGTATATAAAAAAAGGAAATATACGCGATAAAATCCGTAAAAACTAGTATTATTTAAATTTATAGTGACTGTCTAATGAAACACGCAGGTAGTCAATAGGTACAGGTGGCGCAGGATAATACCTAATTTATGATAGCCTATGGAAATGGCCCACGTTTAGCAATGAATTGTGATAGGCTCTACAGATTATGAGAGTGATACCAGTATCTATGAATGCACATCTTTTATTTTTCTTAATCCTTTTGCCACTTTTTCAAAATCCCGCTATGAAGCTATCTATGAGGGGGGCTATGTTAAGCAGTGGAATTTTATAGGATGTAATGGATGAATGGATATAGAGATAGTAGTTGAAGGTTTTTATTATAAGTATATTAATACGTAACGACGTTTGCCCCACTATGCCTATGAGAATTAATAAAATATCTTTTTTATATATAATATGAATGACACGCGAGCACACAGTCAACCTGATGTTAAGTAGATGCTGCGGTTCATAGACATCTACATTTCTTGTCGTTTAAAATTCATAATGCAGATGCGTTGTAATCCCTGAGGAATTTTTTATAGGATAGGATAACAAACAAGCACACAGTCTACCTTATGATAAGTGGTTGTTGTGGCCTATAGACATCTACATCTATCCTCGATTTACTCGATTTACGAATTAAAATGCAGATGCGTTGTCACCCGTGAGGACTATGATGGAATGCCTCGTTTCCAGTAAAACAGATCTCCGGTTCCTTGCACTATCCATACGAAACACAGCAGCATTAATCTGCTATTTTATGCTGATTATCTGTGAGAGCGTGGTGCTACCCCGAGTCGACCCATTCGTGTTACAACCATAAAAACATAGCAGCTATGGCGTAGCCTGTACTGCGGACGTCAATCCGCCACTATTACTTCACTATTTTAATGATTCTTCATTTACCAAATAGAATTGGTATTTCAGAAAATGTTTATAAATTTAGAGGAAAAGTATAACCGTATGGTTGACTATTTTGACGATATTCTTATTATTAGCTATAACTTGCAACAATCCCCAAAATGTTAAATACAACCACACAAAAATGAAATAAATTGCACACTATAGCTTCTGAAATCGGGGCTTTAATTCTTTGATAATGTCCTCCAGAACGGATTTCGGTCACGGCGACCTGTCTCAAAAGAGATCTACGCTGGAAAAGGAAACGATCGAAGAGAGATGAGGTGCAAGAACAAAGGGCTCCACGTACTTTATGAGGCGCGGGGATGTAACACCACCAACTCCAGGCTGCTCCTGGGAATTTCTGGTCAGAAAAATCCAATAATTGATTTTGGACCGGCTCTGGATTTAGACACGGGACATTAAGAACAGTCGCGAACTACAGGCAGTAATTTTTTTGATGCAATTTCTCTTCTCACTGAGTTCAGAAGCTGTTATGTGAAATAGGGGATAAAGATTTGATTATTAATGTATTGCGATATGCTAGTTATTATGTACATGGGCTTGTCATATTTATTCATCCACTAAAAAGGACCAAAACTTAATTTTTACAAAAAAGGTAGAAACCAAAAATAATAAAACATTTTCCACATAATGGCTTTTGAAGTCGGGGTTTTAACTTTTACTGCGTGTTAGCATTAGCCTCAAACAAAATGTCTGAGTAATTACGATTCATATTTTAAACTCACGTGAAGCCGGCAAACGCACATTGAGTCAGCACGGTTTGACAGCCTCGGGATTTTCTCATTCTTGCCACGATAGAATTTCTAATGAAGGCGAATAGTATACGCAGTAAAATCTGAGAATCTTACATAATCCAATGGATTATCGAGGTAATTCCAGGCTGAGTATTTCAGATTAATCCTTATATTTGTATTCTAATACGTTGAAGATAAGTTTTGTTTAAAGTATGGTGGAACATCAGTTAAATTTACCAAATGTTCTGCGGTGTAAGAAAATATCGTGAAATAATCTGCATTCCTGATCAAAAAAATGTATCGAGGACATGTTGTTTCTCCATCTCCTCTCAGAAATTAAAAAAGCTTGTGTCTGATATTTTAAAATATTTTAAAGCTTTACTTTTTCATTTCTAGATTAATTTTTTTTATATTTATCGGTGTTTAGATGGTCCATAAACGTCTAACTACGTTATTAAGATGCCCATTTCTTGGCTCTAAAATACCTACAGAAACGACTTAAATAATATTTAAAACGTACATGAACGTTATCAAAGTTTTTTTTATGAAAATTGCACCGTATTTTTCACAGTGTTGTCAATATTATTCGAGGATAATTACTTTTAAAAAAGAAAATAATTGCATCTTGTGCTTTTAATTTAAAAGTACAGCTAGTAACAAAACATCCATTGCGTTGATTTTTAATGATTCGTGCTTTTAAGAATCACTGATATCAAATGGTAAGCTTATAAAACTTCGAGAAATCGATGCAATCAGATGGTGAGAGCTGCCAAACACTGATATATCTACGAACAATTACTAAATTCATCTTCAGCTGATATACAGGCGTTTCTCAATATTCCCGGATATGGAAAATAGCAATTTAGTTATAATAGCATCACATTTTCGCCTGAGGATTTTAATCGTCATTTTCTTTCTTCTCAAATAGTTTCTGATAATTATAGAGCGAAAACTATTTCATTTGCAACTTATTTATTATTAGACGTCTCCTTATTCTGATGAAACTCACTTTTTCTCTTGTAGACGAATACGAGGTAAGCAAAGCATTCTATAAAATCGATAACCATTGGTTGTGATTATGTGAGTAGTGTAATGGTTTTGCACGTGTTGGATACTGTTGTGCCCGTGATAACTCATTTAATTAACTTTTCGCTGACGAATAGTGCTTTTCAGGCGTCAAGCCTTTATTATTTCTATTCTTAAATCCTTCGACTGCAGTGTTTTATTTAATTACCGACCAGTTTCTATCCTGCCTTTTCTCTCAAAAGTTCTTGAAGCTGTTATCCATAAATAGATTTCTTCTTTTATTTTCTCAAAGAATATCCTTCCCTTTATAAGCAAGGTTTCCGCCCTGGTCATTCTACAACTACAGCTAGAAGCTTTTGACGTGGTAGAGCCACGCTGCAACCATATTATAGTTGTAGCACGAATGGGCCGGCTCGACCGGGGAAGGGCCACGCTCTCACAGAAAACCAGGGTAAAATAGTAGCTTAATGCTGTTTTATTTTCCTAATTCTGTTTCGTATGGTGACTATAGAGAACCAGATACCCTTTTTACTGGAATCGAGGAATTCCATCTTAGTCCTCACGCGTGACAACGCATCTGCATTTTGAAACGAAGATAGATGTGGATGTCTATGGGCAACAGCAACTCTTACCATCAGTTGGACTGTGTACTCGTTTGTCACCCAAAAAAGCTCTTCTCAAGGTAACGGAAGAAATTCATGAGGAAATGGAGAAATCAAAACTGAGTCTACTCAACCTAATACATTTTTAATACATATAATTCTGTTGACTACGATATCTTGTCAGCTCTTCTTTCTTTTTTGAACATTTCGTCTTCAGCTCAGGAATTGAACTTGAACCTGAAACATCCTCGTCAATTACAGCTTGAATCGCATCTAATCGTAACCGTACGGGCCTATTATAACGCAAAACGGCACTACACTTAACACTTGACACCTCTTTTTTATGTATTATTTTTTGTTTTAACACTTTCAAACTTTTCTATCATCAATCTTCTAATCGGGTTGAATCTGTAGTCGTGGAAAGGAAAGCCGACGCACCCTGCCGCCATTCAGCTCGACCCCTTACCGTATTCAACGTAAACGACATTTCCTTTATATTCGGGATATTCCATATAAGGCTGCCAGAATCAAGCAGAGATCTATTATAGACATCAATATGCTTGTTGTTTCCAGGTGGTATCGCAATTCTTCAATTGGCGTACTATTTGTGCCCCCAGCTGCATTTTGAACAATCACGACGTTCTCTTTTTTAGATTGTTCTTCCCCATTTTTAAAGCACACTAACAGCACACTACCGTCGCTGCTAAAGCTTTTTAAAAGATTCAATTTATTACTTGATAAAACATCATCCATAGAACACGATGTTTATAATTCACGGCCCATTTATCTTAAATCGGTCGACGACACGGCGGCGACGTGACGGTGTCAAAATACTCGCGCTCATGAATCTGATCCTGGCATGGTTGCCATGTAAACTGGTGACACGGGAGAGAAATGAAATCCAAGACTGCTGACTAAATACTGACTATATATTATTTATAATCAATCCTTATATAGGTACAATTAATTCACACAGTGTATATGTCCACAAGTTTTATACTTATATCTATTCCTTACATCTCATGTATCTTAAAATTACGGTTTGTGTGTATTTTTTCTTCTCCATAACAACTTGACCGATTTTAATGAAATTTTTATAGGGTTACCTGGATGGTTCTTAATTTTAGTTGGTTTTGGTATTCAGTATCTGGTGGTGATGTTGTGGAGATTTTTTATGTAAAAATTATAGTAAGTGACTACCGCCGCCCATGAAAAGATCCCAAAATCACCGGTGCGGGGATAGGGTGTAACGTTACTTATTTTTTTTATAAATCCTAACACTAATTTTACTCGGACCAAATCTTTGTGATCCTAGTACGCTACAATTTATTTTTACGTAGCTTAACGGTAATTTAAATATACCTTACTTATCTGGTTCCATATATTTAGTCTTCTCAAATGACACTGGCATCATGAACTGGTTGTATGCTCTTGTTTTCAAGTTTAGATGTATTCATGACGAAACGTGTCATAAAATTTTGTTTACTAATGAATAATTTTTCAATTTGTTATTTTAAATTATTTTCTTCATAGTACCTTACACGTTTTATTGAACGCATGAAATAATTATTCTCCCTATGGCGGAGGCTTATTTTCCACTTGACAGACAGTGATCAAAACTTGCCACTGTATTTTAAATTAGTTTTATTATACAAGCGTTTAAAGCGTTTATAGGCGTTTTTTAAATGGCCGCTGATTCTAGGTGGAAGATACGTGTATTTTCCGTACAAACTTATAAACGGGAAATAAATTATACCCATTTATCAATCGAAAAAAATAACATTCCCAGACCATTAGACCAATATTTAGTGTTGAAGCAAAATAATTTAATTCAAACTGGTATAAATAAAACGGATCTTCCCTCTAAGCATGAACAATCATCTGGTTTTTGCTCTTTCAGACACGGAGTGAAGGTAGTTCATTTATTATAGGTATCCAAAATGTTTTATTATAATAATTCATGATGATAAAATTTATCTTTTTCAAAAATCTTATCCGCATAATTATAAGTTTAATAATGCCAGTTGAAATTTTCTGTATAGTAAAAATTCTTAACGCTAAGTTTTAGTTTGATTAGAATGTAAAGCTTTGGGGATTAACAAAGACGTAACAAAATTCAAACCACGTACGCGGGTTGGAAATTAGTGATTTTCTGGTAAATTGCTCCATGATCTTACTGTTGATTAGTCCAGAAAAATATAATTTGCATAACAAATTTATAATATCTTGTAAGTTTCACGTAGTACATACACACACACACACACACACACACACACACACACACACACACACACACACACACACACACACACACACACACACACACACACACACACAAAATGTAAAGAATTTCAGCAAGCAGAAGCATTTCAGCTTAGTCCTTAGAGGTTGCACTGTCGCATCTGTAGCCTAATTTGATCTGTTCTAAGTTGGCTGTAGGTATCAATATACTGCGGAAGCCACTTACCATCAGGTGGACTGTAAATTCATTTGTCGTTTTAGTTTTATTTAAAAATAAAGAATACAATAAAGAGGTAAGGCTGTTTGTGTGTAATTTTACTTTGTAGGAAATCTCTAGAACTACTGACCCAATTCTGAATATTATTTTAGTGATAGGCAGGCATTAGTCCCAAATTACTTAATAATAATTATATCTTCCTGACCAAATTTGCAATTTACGTAAGCACACACGCATATATGTAAACCGACACGACAGGAGAGAGATGCGGTGTAGGACCCACGGCTTTGTGTGATTTCCGAGGCACGGGGGTGATGTCATGATCAACATTTCTACCTACAACAGCTGAACCAACAAGGCAGTCACCAAAACCAAATGACATAGACTACATTTGACTATGATAAAAATTATTTTTCTACATGAAGTCAGTATATTTTTAAAAACCGAGCCCGAGATTATGAGCTGATTGGTTGCTTTATCGGCGTCCCGACTGACAAAAGAGAAGTGAAATATATGACTACGGTGCATTCCTACGTAACCCTCTCATTAAAAATACTACCTAGGGAAATAACTCCTCTATTTCCACTATGATCCGACCCAAGCATCGTACCAAGCCAAATCGAGCCAAGCGCACAGATCGGCTAGTCAATGAATTAAATAAGAAAATAAATTACAAAATATACATGTATTTGTGTATTCAGCCGTTGTAGCTCAGAAGGATAAGCCGTTATCGTTACAGTTTAATGACGCTCATAGTGCGGATATTTGCTATAGATGCCACGCTTGGCAAGCAGGTTGGCAACCGCAGTTTTTTTAGTCATTTTTAAGAGGACGCTGCTGCCCATCTACTGTTTTTTACCCTCTCTCACACCTAACGACACCCACTACGTATGTGGTGGGTGACGGATCAGCTCCAGAAGGATAAGCGCACTCTGTAAATTAACTACTATAAGTAAGCGAGTAGTTTATTTGAGCACTGGTGGCACCAATGGAATTGTTAATTGCAATTTAAGTACCGTTTTATGACGTGATATCACACGGGAGTGCGTGTCTGCTTGCATGCGTGCGTGTGTGCGTGCGTGTGTGCGTGAGTGCATTCATGCGTACGTGATTAGGAGTGTAATTGTGACAAATGTCGACGAAATAAATTTATCTTTAAATTATTCATGAAATAACCTCATTACAAAATAATGGAAAAACCTTTACATTTAGCTAACTAGCACGTGGAACGGTGATTAAGCATATTGGGATTTGGCTGAAGTAAAACACAAGAACGGCATTGACTTGAAGGAAGGACACCCATTAGTGTTAATTAAAGAGTTGGCGTATATCGAATACGTTAGTATTTTTGGCAAGCTAAATAATAAAAGTTAGGCTTATTTTATTCATCGTCAGCCAGTAACAGGACTTTGCATAGTTTTCTCAAATTTTTTGTAAGATTGGCTGCAATCACCAAATAAGACACGTTTGGAAAACGGTTTTCATTATACAAGAGAAGGCAAGCGCAAAATATATTTTCACAGTTATGTACATGAAATTTCAAAATATAGTCAATAACCAGTCTTTATCCGGTCTCACCTTCCGGCATCCCATTTCTAAGAGCATTTGGGACAAGTGTCCACCGTCCTGTCCCAATGTGTGGCTCGACTTTAAGTACCTTCGATATTTTTTTGAACTTCATAGGCTTACAATGTATTTTTTACCACTGAGCACGTGGTAAATTAGCTTACTGAATTGCAATGAACATTTCATTGGTGCTTTTTCGGGATCAATCCCGGGTTACTCGCGGACTGCGATATTTACGGTGGGCTCTTTTCGACTGAACTACCATGGCTCTTGCTTATGGGTTATGTAAAATAATTTTCTTATCTTATAGAATGAATTTTACCCGTAAAATTTTCCACTATAAAACCAACATAATTAGTTTGTATTATAACAAACACGTTTCAATATAGAAAGAAAGAAAGACCTTTATTCACTGGAACTGTACACATTACAAAAATAAAATAATAAACATTTAAAACTTAGCAGATTAATATTACAAGTGATGGGGTGTGTATCGACCCAGTGAAAAGGTTATGGACTCAGCGTAATGCTGCAGGGTACAAGTGGGTTCGTACAAGACCTGATGTTTTGTCGATTTCTCCATAGAAGTTTAGTATATAAATATAGTGGCGACTTAGATTTCACAACATCAAACAGTACATTAGCTAGGTGTAATTTCCGCCGCGTTTTCATTTTTTAAATGCCTGCTTCATTGAAAAAAGGTATTACTTGAGACCATTTCGGTATATCGTGCACATGCATTTTGTATACGTTGAATTAGACGTTGTGACTTTTCCAAAATACGGGGTCCATACACTGCAATGCAGTGGTTTAATTTTGATAGAACGAGAGATTCACACAGTCTGATTCTTAAGTCCAGCTGAATATATTCGCGGATTCTGTATAAAACCTTTAACCTATAAAAGCAGTTGCGGACAAGCTCAAGTAGGTGTTTTTCAAAACGCAGTCTGCCATTCATAACTAAGCTGAGGTTACGAGCTTCACTTGCATGCTCTAGAGGGACGTTTATCAACATGATTTTAGGGTTTTGATTTTCTAAAAAAATTATTTGGTTTTTCGATCCTAAAAGCATATACATATTCTTTAGTGAGTTTAGAATGAGGGAATATTTTGTGACCATATTGCAATTCGATTCAGGTCCTCCTTGATGTTACTAATTGTAGGATGAAATTCAAGCGAATTTCAGGAAAGATACACCTGTAGATTGTCAGCATAAATATATTTCCAATTTACTATTTAGTTCCAATTTGCTCTCTTGCTACGCTATACCGCGTTTGCCTTCATTTTTTAAATAAAATAAGAACATTCGTTTTGTTTTTTCCTATATAACTTTAATTCAATTTGAGGGGATATTAATTTTCTTCTTCGCACGATTTCTTTGTGATTTCAGCTTCCACCGGCTATTGCTACGGACATACAAATTAAGGTCCTCAAAGAAACGAGCTTACTTCTTTTTAAAGGCTGGCATCGTTCTTGCAATTTCCCTTGTGATGCAATTGTGAGCGGCAGTCGAAGTTTTATTTTTAAAACTTTGGTAAACAGATGAGCCGAAATCCGTTTGCGGTAACAGTGTTTTCATTTTACTTTTTTATATATAAGAGGAGTTTTTATAAAAAAAAAATATTAGGTATGAAAAAACTGATAAATTATAAATGTTAGCTATGATAAATCTATGAAATTGTAACTAGAGGTTTAGCCTTAAGTCATCATCATTAACATCATTACGTCACGTTAAAGTCCACTGTTGAATATTTAAGACTTCATTCATTCAATATACTGCCTCATAGGCAGGATATTTAAGATAATCGTGGCTGCCATGCTTTTCAACACACCTAGAAATCGAAGCGAGGTTGTACTTTACTGCCGACTTGACAACGGTTAGGCTCTCATTAATTTCGGTATATTATTCCTAAACCTTGTAAATACGTAAAGATAAGCGCATTTATATCAAGAGCGCGCACCGCAGTCAACAATGTTTCATCGTAATCTACTGAATGGTAAACATTCATTAATTTTTACAATAAAAATAATATAATTTAAGAAGTTAATTTTTTAAATTTAATTATTTAAAATTAATTTGTGTTAACTGTTAAGTTTTAAAACAACATAACATGTAACAAATTCAGTACTTAGTCACGTTCGAAAACCAATATTTTGCTAAGATTTTCAAAAAATTCAGAAGGCTATGCAACGCATTTTCCTTTAGCTTGCTGATGATGAAAAGAATAAGCCTAAATTTAATTATTTAGCTTGCCAAAAATACCAATAGGATTTTGTACAACGCTAATGGGTGTCTGTTTCTGTTTTATTTCACCGAATCCAAATAAGCTTAATCAACGCGTCACACTTAGCTTAATGTAAATGTTTTTCCGTTATTTTGTTATGAGGTTATTGCGTTAATAATTTAAATTTTAGGAAACAATTTCTTTTTGTATGGAGAATGGTCCTACCACAAATTGTAGCGTAACTTAATATGTCTATAAATAATATTAGTAGTTATCTAATGGGAATATTAAAAAAAATCAATGAAACGGCAATTTTACCATAATGAAAAATCTTATGCGTGCGACTGTCTAGATGTTTTTATCGATACTCGATAAAGAGTATAAAAAAGTTGTAGATTCATCAAAAACTTTAATAACCCTTGGTGGACTAAAGAGTATTGTAGTAATACTTGGAAAAACAGCTCACGAATAGACAGACGTCGGTGATTTATATGTATTAATTCTTAAATGTATTATTTATTGTGATGTATCGATTACTAAGAGCAGATCAAGAAAGAAATAAAGACTGAGACATACATTTCAAGTGAAGTTAAGTGTAAGCCAAAACTATGCTCAACTAATTGCAAAAACAGACACCCATAAATTTATATTTCTAAAATCATTTACAACTAGTAAATTGGTTTTAGGTGTAAATGTGGGCGTTCAACAGTGAACTTTTAAGAGGTGTTAAGGAAAGAAAGAAGAAATAGTGTGCATGATTTAGTGCCGAGAATATAAGCATGTTTGTGCGTCAATTGAAATGTACGTGGTGCACTAAAAATGTATGCTGTATCGTGACATTGTTTTAATATGTAGTGATTGATTAGCAAGTTTACATCATAAGCATAATAAAAAATACTGGGTAGCAAAATATCCATTGATAAAATTAAACACGAAAAATAAATAGCACGTAAGATCTTTTGAACTGGTAGTGTTAGGATTTGAAAAAAAAAACCACAATATTGTTACTTGATTTATTGTTTTTTTTACACGCCATTACGTGAACTTTAATGCGAATTAATTAATTTCAATATAGAAACAACTAAAAGTAATAATTAAAATCATAATATTTGCAATTAATAATAATTATACACAATATGAAAAACGAAACCATAATATATAAAAATTAAAACTAAAAATTATACGCGATAAATTCCGTAACAACTAGTATTATTTCAGTCAAAAAGTCCTTCTCCCCGTGGTATATAGTGCCAAGAACGCTCCCTGAATAGTTACACTTATATTTTGAGCGAGGAAAGAACCGGCCCTCTTATCACCAGCTTACTAGGAACCTTTAGGAGCCTTTAGGAACTTCACTGCATGTGGACCCCACGGACCGATAGTCTCTACAGAAAATGACACAAATATGTAATCATTTCTCAAAGACTCATTTGCGCCATTTACTAAATTCGGCTGCCTCTGATACCGCCCCGGCCCTAAAAGAGGTACCCTTGAGATGAGAGGCCGCCAAAGTTTCAACGCAAGTATCATACCACACTAGGGCTCTCTCCCAAAAGACCAAAGTTATACCGTCGGGTCTCTAGCCATCGTCTTTAAATATCCCGCAGGGCTCTAAAATCGAAGGGATATTTATGGAGACAAGAGCCCTTCGGATAACTTCGTTCAAAGAACCGTGACGGGAAAACCTACCTGCACTTTTCTTGCATGAAAGTCCGTGGAGCCCAAACTCATCGACGCTGCTACCACAACACAAATCGACAAATTGACGCTCCTAGCCGGATTCCTACGACAATGCGCAAGCTTTCCACATCAAGCAATGTGCCGAGAATATATATGTAGAACGTGTAACCAGTGACTAGATTCCTTATTCGAAACAGCTAGAAGGCGCGCCTGATCTTGTTGACTGTGGAAACTTTGAAATAAATTTTTCTGGAACTTCCGTACCAACGGAATATCCAACTGTTTTTGTTGGTTAACTCCCAGTGGGACATTTTCGCCGAGGCAGAGCGTTAGCCATGTTTGCCTTGCATTCGTAGCAAAGCACAGGTCTACTTTTTTATTCAAAATTGTGTTACGTAAATCATTAACACTATGTACGGAAGCAAGGAAAGCCGGTAATGCGAAGCTAGATAGATTTCATACACCAATACCACCAAATTTTATAGGTAAAGTGGCTTGAGTCCAGGCTATTGTTAATTTAATAACCAATTCCGTCTCAAATTTAGAATTTTTACCAAAGCGAATTGTTATCTGCAGGTTACTATCAATATCTTTTAAAATATCCATTTTAAAAGATATTGATAGTAATATAATAAATAAAATAATTAAACATTTCCAGACTGGAATTGAGCGTAATAAGTATGTAAATTTAGGTACAAGGAGACAATATTTTAAAATAGCAAAGGCAATATGGAGGTTTAAGATATTTAATTTTAACGTGATTTAAAAATTTATCAAATTTCGTTTTGAAAACAGGTTTAATACTATCGAAAAACAACGGAACACCGAGCAGGTAAAGCGATTCCGTATTGACAGTTTTTATTCCTGGAGGAATTTGATTGAAATTTTGAATTAAGGTATATCTGTTAGAATTAGATTAATTATTGGAAATAAATATTTCACATATATTGGTTTTTGATTCGAGACCAATATTTTTAAAATTTTGAAAAATATGAGTAAGATCGCTGAGGACGTCCGTCATCTGCTTTACCTCCCAGTGTATCATCGTCAAGATACCAGACATTCAGCTTGGATTTAAATTTGAAATTATAGGTTAAATTCCCAAACTGAAAAGATCTGAATCTAATGGATCACCCTGATGAACACCGACAGCAGATTCAATAATATGGTTTTGATAAAACAAGTTCGAATTTTGACTATAGCATTGCCGAACGTATAATGATAAATTTCGGGGGTATTGTTGGCCCCTTCTTTCAGCAGAGTTATGCTAACAATAGAGTTAAAAGCCTTTCTAAGGTCAACCTTCAGAACAACTTCTGCATTAGAATTTGTTAAAAAGTACGCACCGAATTTACTGCCTCTTCACAGCCACCTTTGGTGCCAAAGCCTAGTTGAGTAGGTTGAAATTTTGTCTTAAGGTTTGAGATTATGTACCTGCAAGCTAATTTTGAAGTTAAGCGTCGAAACGTGGAACCAACATCAATAAGACGGATACCGTCGTCCTTTTTTTTTGAAAGCACACAATCTATCCCCATATAAGTAGGGATTGAAATTGGGATTGACATCACCAGAAAGCATAAAATTACATAATTTTGTAATGTCATTAAGAAGTTATCTACCGGCGTCATCAGCAGACATTCTTACAAGATCTTTGAGATGTTAAGACGTTATCCCGTCAATGCCGCCAGCAGAGCTATTCGAAAATGACGATATTGCATCTAAAGTGTCTTTTTCGGAAATTTGCAAAAGGTTGCATAGATGCAACGATGGATGTTTCTGAAGAAGGCCTTCAAGAGTTTCGACATTACGAGGAACAAGGATGTCATCTGAGAATAAAATACGGGATGCATTTTTTAAGTCGCCATCCATTACTTTCGATTCAACCACTTTTTTAAATCAAATTTAGGACAAGGCCGAGATAAATAAGTATTAATCGGGTAATCTAAATTTTGAAAAGTATTCTCTTTTAGTTGAGACGTTATTGTTTTATTTAATGTTTTATTAAAATGAAAATGGGAATACGCGAATGTAAATAATTTTTGCCAACTCTTTTCACAATTCGCAAGACAATTAAACAAAGCCAGTTGCATCCTCGCACCTCTGGGAATTCTTCTAATTACTGGTACGTTACTATAAAAATTGTACAATTGTTCCAAAGATTATTAAAATTATTGTTATAAAATCATATTCTTAAAGCAATTTATTATACTAGCAAAGGCCGTATAAGGTGCAGTGTCGGGACAATGCTTTAATATGTATTGTTTTATTAGTATGTTTACATTCCAAGCGGCATTGAAGCAAAAATGACAAATGGTTATAACTTATTCAATCATAATATTACACAATAATAAGAAGTTTAACGGATTAGTAAGCTAAAGTGGCAATGGGCCGGCCATATAACTAGAAGAACTGACAAAATTTGGTGAAGAAAGGTTGTGGAAAGGTTCTAAGGAGCGGCAGCCTCGTACCGGTAAGCGAAGTGTGGGACAGCCCCCACTAGATGGTAAAATTTGCAGAAAGTCGATGGATGCAGGTACCTCGGGACCATGCTTTGCTATGTATATCAGTAGCAGACTTATGAAGGGCTGTCATGATAATAATGAAATAGTTTTAGTACTTGTTTTGTTCCGTTTTGTCATTGTTAACTAGTTGTGCACGGATAAAAACACTGTATTGTCACGCCATTTATCATTGTATAAACCATCATCATTTTCAAAGTCTTTTCTTGAAAGTCACACTGACAGACATTTGAAACAAGTTTTTTGTTATTTACGAACCTAACAGTCTACAGTTTTACAGAGTCTACCCTAAATATTAATATTTGTTCATATTTTATTCATTTCAATCTTCATTGCACTCTAAATAGGAAATAGTCTTAACACCTTTTTGAAATAAAAATAATAACATGTCTATTCAAAACTTTTGTGGCGAACAGTCGTAAATATGTAAAAAGTAGTTACTATGTAATATTTGACATTGAGCACAAGTAATTTAAACCTATTTACACTAATTTCATTAAAGGTAAAAAATATTACTTGTATATTATGCACAAAGGCATACAAAGATGGCTGTAAGTTAATACTTTCACTGTCCGATTTTCAGACACAATAGTAAGGCAATAGTAATATGAATTAAAAAAGGTAGTAGCAACGTACTATGTGTAGTACACAGGGCAGCGAAAGGGTTGAGGTGAGAAGTATAACAACAACTAAATATAACATCTTCATATTGTAAAATCTTCGTAATAACAACAATACAATACAATACTCTTTATTGTACACCAACAAAACATAAATATAACAAATAATGAACAAACAATGAGGGAAAAACAAAGGGCGGTCTTATTGCTACATAGAAATCTCTTCCAGACAACCCAAAAGAGGAAATTAATAAAAATAAAAATAAGATTAACGGGTATGGTGCACTAAATTAGACAAAAAAAATACAACTTATATCCTATAAAATGACAACATACATAAGGTATATTAGTGACCATAACTAAGAGGAGGAAGAGAGAGGAGTTAAAGAGACAAATAGTATTCCTTAATTTGTTTCTTGAACACATTTAAAGATTAAGCACTTATAATGGACTGGGGTAAGGAGTTCCAGAGTCCTACTCCAAGAACAGCAAAATATTTAACAACTTACGATAAAATACTGTAGGCATATAATGCGTCTTGCTTTTCTATCTGTCGATTCTTATAGATGGTGCAGAGCATTCACTTTACGAGTTGAATGCAATAATTTCAATTCTATGCTAACATACGATCCATTTCATAAACTTAAAGCTGTATTTTATATTAAGCTTCTATCGGGCTTAGGATTTATTAATCGCAAGTCAGTATTTTCATCCCCAAAAAAGCATTGATTTTTAATTATGTTGGGTAATAAATTTTGTTATGATTGAGCTCTCAATCTTTCCATACATAAATATTTCTTCCTAGGTTATAATGGCGTCAATTACGAGCATCATCAAGAACAAGCAGAATGTTGCAACTTGTTTTATAGTTTGGGGAAGCAGATCAAGATCTGGCCTTATTCATGGCATCTCCGCCGTATTGAACAGATATTACAGAAAAAGATTGAGCTTATTTCAGATTACATTTATATTATATGTTTTTGTGTACATATATTGACGTAATTACTTATGAACATTTATATTTATAATATCACATTTTATCATCTTATCCTATATAGATTTTTGCCACTCTACCTCTCATAACATTTTCTGTAATTGTTAAGCCTAAAGTTTGGCTGTGATAGATCACCCTTTGATATTAAGTTCACCATTTGTACTTATACTACTTTTTACATCAAACCAAAAAAAGGTAAACTCATCATTTAATACAGATATTAATTAATTTATGTATACTGAGGCACGATGCACTTACTAAGGTGGTATATTATTATGGTGGTAGCAAGAATGGATTAGCTCGAACACGGAGGGACCACGCACTCATAAACTACTAACGTAATGCTTCGCTGTTTTTTGTTTCGTAAAATGAGTTTAGAGAACCGATGACCCTTTTTACTGGAAACGGAGAATACTTGTGCCAACTTAGTCCACAGGGGTGGCAAAGCATTTTCATTTTGATACTTCATCGATAATAAATGTAGATGTCTATAGGCTAGAGTATCTTACTATCAGGTAGACTGTATTAGCTTCATTAGCATTATCCTTTTATATAAAAAAAATTTTTCTTATTAATTAGAGGGCTGCTAATTAACAAATACGTAGGTATGATTTTTTTAAATATTTTTATATCTTGTATGTAGAAGTTAGTCACGTAACCTGACCATAAGTATATTATGTTGCATATCTCAAGGAATCTCCAAGTCTGCAATACTATCACACATCGTACATTTGAGAGCTTTCTTCATGTGTGACACGTCGGTGACCTAGTTGAAACTTTTTCAAATATGCTGTCTATAACAGAGATTAAGACCCCTCAACACTTATCAATCACTACGTCGTTGACATGAACTTAACAATCTTGGATATAAAAAAGAAATTTACGATTCATTTTAAATGTCCATTATGTTTTAATGAATCGTAACCCAGTGAATGTGAACATGGATATTAAAATTAATGGAACGAAATGTCATTTAAAAATAATAACTTGGTATTATGACTTTATCCACTTTTGCAAAATCAAGCGATACAAGCACCGTGTAGTGGCGGTGTAAGAATATCCACTCCCCATATCGTCCCGAAGATGGGCAGAAGTATCATTAAATACATTTTCATTACTCAATTTTCATACAGTTCAAAATTAGTTTTTTTTTTTTAATAATGGTAGGTTGTCCAAATACTCAAACGCTACTCAATTTTAATATGCCGTTAAGTCTCGTGATGTCTCTATCATTTAAATTCAATGTGACTGTAACACTGCGAGATTTAACGACATCTTGAACTTGATTTGACCGTAACGAGTATAGAGTACACCTGATGTTAAGTGATCATGCGTGGTAGAACCACGCTGCAGGTTGTAGCACGAATGGGTCGGCTCGACCGGGGAAGGACCACGCTCTCACAGAATACCAGCGTAAAACAGCAGCTTAATACTGCTGTGTTTCGTATGATGAGTGTAGAGATCCGGAGACCCTTTTTTACTGGTAAAGGGGCATTTCGTCTTAGTCCTCAGGGGTGACAACGCACCTGCGTTTTGATTCTTACTCGAGAATAAATGTAGACGTCTATGAGCCACTTCATCCATTCACCATCAGGTGGACTGCGTGCTCGTTTTTCACACTTATTCTATATAAAAAAGTTTGTGGTTGTGGCCATTGTGGCCATTTACATATACGCACGGTTAAGATAAAGCAGATGCGTTGTCATCTCTGAGGAAAATGGAAAGCCTCGTATCCATTAAAAAAAATCTCCGGTTCTCTATACTCACCATAGGAAACACAGCAGCTTTGATCTGCTATTTGACTCTGGTGTACTGTGAGAGAATTGTTCTTCCCGTTCAAGCCGATCCATTTGTGCTCTAACCATAATATAGCAGCAACATGGCTCTACTACGTAAAAAATTATTTTATTAAAAGTAATTTGATAAAAGCAAAGTAGCCCTTTAAGCTGCAGATTACGCCTGCCTGAGTATTTTACATGAAGCGTAGGTACACGAGATCGTTATGCACCTATCAGATCCATCTTCTTTTTACATCCAATAATATTTAATCAAAGGCAGTTCCTTGTAATTGACATCGATGTCACACTGTGATCATATCCAACGAGGCGAATGTCCCGGAGTCTTATTGCTCATAATGTATTTAATGTCACAAACATATTCGCTTTATTATTGCGAAGCTATTTTCTTACTAGTGCAATCATTAATTTGTCGTTTGTTTTATAGGTAAAATTGGCGTTAAATATGAGTATTGTTTTATAACCATTAAAAATAATTTGTAATAAGCCGTAAGAAACATATATACGTGGCAGAGCAATGCTGCAGCTATATTCAGAATGGGTTGGCTCAATCTGGGGAAGACCACGCCCTCACAGAATACCAGCGTAAGATAGCAGCTTGACGCTGCTGCGTCGTATGGTGAGTGAAAAGAACCGGAGACCCTTGTTACAGGATACTAGTCATTCTATCTTAGTCCAAAGGGGTGACAACGCATCTGAAATCTGATTCTTAACCGATGATAGATGTAGATTTTTGGGTCATAGTATCCACTTACCATGAGATAGACTGTTTGCTCTTGTAACTCTTACCATATAAATTAAAAATAGTCTATTTCTTCCCATGGTTTTCGTAAGAGGTGACTGTGGGAAGTTCCCGAAAAATCTCTTCAAATCATCTCTATGTTTGGAGAGTCCCATGTCCCTTGATTTAGGTGGAAGAGAATAAAGAGTCAACCATAAAGTGAAAGTTTAGTCGACTCTAATTTTATTTCTTAAAGAAGCACCGAGTATCAGTACTATAAAAATATACACTATAATTATTTCTTGTGTTTACGCGAACACTACACATTTAAACAATACTAGTTAGGATTTTTCGCGTATATTTAACTTTTTAAATACCTGAAGTTTGGAACACTTTACAGACCAATGGTCACAGGGGAGACTGATATGTTCAAAGTCTAGATGTTATAGTTAACCGCCGTTATCATAGATTAAAATTATTAATTTTCATTCCGATCTTATAGTACCTTGAAATCTTGCAGTTGTATGCTTGGGTTGGGTTTTAATTTTATTAATTATAGAATCCCAAGCTGGTAGCACCCAGCCATCTTTTCTATTGAAATAAGGATGTTTTTTGATTTCAATAGCCTCGCGAATCATCCTTGGAAGGAATCGGTGTTCTTTAGCGAGGGTTTGTGGTCTATCAAATCTGATGTAGTGGCGAGGCCGATCCTGTACGTGTTCACAGGCTGCAGACTCCCCGGAGCATCGATTCTTCACATCACCTATATGTTCTTTAACGCGGGTTTTAATTGATCCTTTAGTTTGTACTATGTAAGAGAGACCACATTTACAATCAAGCTTGTACACTCCTGCATCTTGCAGATGGACGTTACACTTGAATACACACTACCGTCTCGTAGCTGTTGTAAGGACGACAGATGGAAGCAAACCAGCAGATGGGCAGCAGCGTCTTCCTGATTGCAAATAAAACAAAGAGCTGCTGGTTGCCAACCTGCCTGTCAAGCGTGGCAACTATCTCAAATTTCCCTCCTATAAGGCAATCAATGATGTGCCTATGTTCAGCAGTGGACTTATTATAGGTTGTATCGATAACAATAAACATGAAAGATATCTGGATAAAAGCCAGAAAAATAAACTTTTACAATTTACGACCAACGTAAAACACACTTTATTGCCTCTTTCTCTTGTTCCTTTTTTGAATAACTTCATTTATATTACAGATATGCCGATAAAAAGCTCGTTCTCAAAGTTTATTGGTAGGCACTTCATTTCCTTTTATTTGCTGATTTTGTAATAGGAACAAATATAGACGTTACTCATATTTTTTAGTAATTAAATATTCAGTTTTTTCATACATACACCATATTGAAATTAGCATTAGGAATACATAAAAATTGTCCTACATACCGAATTTCGGTCACGGCGGCCAGTCTCGACGAAGACTAGCCATCTGCACAGGACCGGATTACGTTGCACGAGTGTGTTCACAAACGCAGGTGCAACCTCTTTTCCCTCACTCTCATAGTCCGCTGGGATGACAATCTGACACGATCCTAGTAAGGTCAGATGATGATGAGTTGCTTTACGTTCTCTCAAAGGCGCAATGGTAAAACGCCGCCAATTTCCTAATTCTGAATTGTAACTGAGTATTTCTTCACAGAAAAACTCAATAACTAATTCAGCTCGACTCGAGGTTCGAACCTGAGACTTTGCGTCTTACAAACACTAGACTAATAATGCAAACGCAGCATAAATTATTACATGTACCTAAATTGAGCCACGTATTGAGGAATATTGATGTAGATGGTTCAGAACAGTACTTTGTGACATTCCTTGAGGGAGGTCTATGTTAAACAGTGGACTTGTGAAAGGTTATAACGATGATGATGATGATAGTTGAGGAAAGGACAGTATTGAAAAATTTCAGCCGAGAAAGTAACAAAAAATTATCGTATTTTCTTGATTCATTATCATTCCGTTAATTCCCCATTATGAGGCAATCTATGTGGGAGGCCTATGTCCAGCTGTGGACTTTAAAAGGACTTAACGGTAACAGTAACTATCCTATGTAAGACATGTATTCAACTATTGGTGTATACTGGATTTGACTTAATCGTCACCCTTGGCAGGAGTCTTGACGATCGCAGTATCAGAAGTCCTTTGACCTTTGACGTCGCTACCCTTCACTGGTCTATTTATTTTTGTGATAAACTAGATGGTTTCCCGCATAACATATGATGACATCAGATCCTTCTAACATATAACCATATATAAGCAAGTCATATATATATATATATATATATATATATATATATATATATATATATATATATATATATATATATATATATATATATATATATATATATATATATATATAACAAGATCATGTATAAAAATAAAGTATATAAATATAAATTAATAAAAATAAAGTATATAAAAATAAACATATTATGATATAGTTATTTGTGACAAAATTAACAGTTTGCGTGAGATCCTTTTAAGTCCGCATATTTCAAAATCAGTTTGCAATAAGACCAGCCAAGTGAAATGGG
Source organism: Parnassius apollo (assembly GCA_907164705.1). Classification (NCBI taxonomy): domain Eukaryota; kingdom Metazoa; phylum Arthropoda; class Insecta; order Lepidoptera; family Papilionidae; genus Parnassius; species Parnassius apollo. The sequence goes on from CAJQZP010001707.1 coordinate 5,959,492, forward strand.
TTTATCACATTTGTACTACCACTATTTACATGGTTAGATGCAATTACATTTTAAATGTACGACGTTTCTTTTTTAAATAATATATTACTCTCTCATCCGTGTAGTGGCGGTTGAGAATGTCCACTACCCCATATCTTCCCGTGGGTGTCGTAAGAGGCGACAGAGGGAGACTGGCAGGAGATGGGCAGCAGCATCTTCCTGAGAAAATGTCTGCGGTTGTCAATCTTCCCGCCAAGCCTAATAACGTTTGGTAGAAATACTCCCAAGACAGTCATGGACTTGTGATAGGCTGTTTTGAATGACTGATAAACGGATAGCTTTAAAGTAACTTAATTTATATTTATATACTTTATCTATTTTTATACATGATCTTGCGTGACTCCATCTCTGATGGTGTTTGAGTTAACTATGTTATCAACCATCTAGTTTATCACAAAAATAAATAGACCAGTGAAGGGTAGCGACGTCAAAGGTCAAAGGACTTCTGATACTGCGATCGTCAAGACTCCTGCCAAGGGTGACGATTAAGTTAAATCCAGTATACACCAATAAGTAATACATGTCTTACATAGGATAATTACTGTTACCGTTAAGTCCTTTTAAAGTCCACAGCTGGACATAGGCCTCCCACATAGATTGCCTCATAATGGGGAATTAACGGAATGATAATGAATCCAGAAAATACGATAATTTTTGGTACTTACTCGGCTGAAATTTTTCAATACTGTCTATTCCTCAACTATCATCATCATCATCGTTATAACCCTTCACAAATCCACTGTTGAACATAGACCTCCCTCATGGAATGTCACAAAGCACTGTTCTGAACCATCTACATCAATATTCCTCAATACGTGGCTCAATTTAGGTACAGTGTAAATAAATTATGCTGCGTTTGCATTATTAGTCTAGTGTTTGTAAGACGCAAAGTCTCAGGTTCGAACCTCGAGTCGAGCTAAAATTAGTTACTGAGTTTTTCTGTGAAGAAATACTCAGTTACAATTCAGAATTAGGAAATTGGCGGCGTTTTACCCTTGCGCCTTTGAGAGAACGTAAAGCAACTCATCATCATCTGACCTTACTAGGATCGTGTCAGATTGTCATCCCAGCGGACTATGAGAGTGAGGGAAAAGAGGTTGCACCTGCGTTTGTGAACACACTCGTGCTATGTAATCCGGTCCTGTAAAGGAGGCTCATGTGTTTATCGGCCTATATATATATATATATATATATATATATATATATATATATATATATATATATATATATATATATATATAACTTACAAAAGATTTCCTAAAGATTTTAGACTACCTTTTTTATTCACCTTCATATGGGACTATATGATATAAATCAATACTTGCCATATCTCAACAATAGGTAGACTGATTGCAGCGGGTGACATTATTACAGAATACTTAAAAACATTAATATTTCTTCCAGTAGCAAGGTATCGTAAAGTTACAGCTAATATTTGTTCGGTAGTTATCGCTTTCCCCATACGTGATCTTGTCTGGACAAATACGAGTTGACCATTTGCAACAAATTATCATAACAGGCTTCTTATATCCGATAGTAATTTGCAAAAAAAGAAATTAATCTATTCCATACAACTCGGAATTAGTCACATCAAATATAAATTTGAAGATATTTGCTTAAAGAAATCAGAAGGTTGTGAATCGTTCAAAAACGTCGCGAAAGAAAGTCCAGAAGACTAGTGCCTGGGACTGTTTCTTCTAATAAAGTGTAAATTATCAGCAAAATTGTAAATAAATGAATCAGCAAGATATTACTACCGTATTTTATTGATTTTCACGCACGTGAAACGCTCTAGTAGTGGTAGTAAATTTTTCCACATTTAACTTGTTTCAAGTCCCTTGGGAACGTAATAATCAACCACAGTTTCTAACAAGAGAAAAAACATCGCAAAATACTCTGGAGCCATTTTTCTAATGTTTAAAAAATTACTTACATTACATGCCTGGACGATATCAAAGTAATCTCTTTATAAAAAATGAAAACATTATGTATTCTTAGCGTACGATAGTGAATTACGATATTTGAACTATGTTCGTAAATTCTGATTTTTCTATAGAAAAAGGGTGATAAATGAGCACACAGTCCACCTGATGGTAAGTGCGTGCTCTGGCCCATAGACATCTACATTTATACTCGATTAAGAAGCAAAACGCAGATGCGTTGTCACCCCTAAGGACAAAGTTGGAGAGCCTCGTTTCCTCTCCACGAGGAACGTTTTGACTCCTTATTAATATATCAAAATGAATATCGGCGCTCAATGCCAGGTTTCCGAGTTGAAACAGCTAGAATAGTTTATTATAGCATTTCCATAGCATAATGTCGTACGGTATTTTGATATGGGGACACGCCACTGACACTGAAATTATATTAGTTTTACAGAAGAGGGCCAATATGGAAGTAATATATCATTTAAAACCAAAAGAGTCGCTCAGAGAGAAATTTTAAGGAAATTAATATATTAACTCTGGCTTCTCAATACATTTGTGAAAATGTAATGTACTTACACAAAAGTAAAAGTAGTTTTGCAAAAATAAGTGATATTCATACTGTCAATACTAGGAATAGACACAGGCTATTAGTACCAGTCACTTGACTCAACCGAGTCAGTAATTCATTCTTGGGGCGATGTATACGCTTTTACAACAAAATCCTACAAAATGTACAAAATTTGATTTACACAAAGTTCAAAAACTTTATTAAACTATGTTTGTATAAAAAGGGTTATTATTATGGATAATAATAACCCCTGGGATGGGTAATTGTAAGCTCGTATATATAAAAAAAACTAGTCCCGCTGGGTTTCTTGCTGGTTCTTCCCAGGATAGAGGTATTTTTCGCAAACCAGTAGTAAATGAACAAAGTGACTTTCAATAAGTATTATTTATAATCTATATTGAATAAAAAAAGTTTCTGTTTCTGTTTCCTTAAGGACAGTGTGTGTTAATATTACGAGTATGACAAACAGTAATACTTCATTTTATTCACCTACACTCTATGACAGTATAATAACAAACAAGATAAATTTAAAAACTAATTCATACGATGAAAAATAATGTTATTATGTATAGTGATGACATAGGCAAAAACTTGCGAATAATATTAAATAACTGTTTAAAAGGGCAACAGATAAATAATTACTGCATGCCTCGAGCATCATTCAGCAATATTATAAATAAAATTTTAACTATAGTACGGCCAACAAGCAGCGATACGAAAGGTCGCTTACTTAACTACTGCTACTACCTTAAAAAAGACTGTGGAGTTGACAATTTATTATCTATCTTTTTCCATCTAGTGTATTTGTCGTAACGTCTCGTTTTCCCGGCAAAAATATGTCAGGTTCAAAACGGGTTCGCCAACATTCGCGAGGCCATGTTAGTAATTATTATTTATTTAATTATTGTTATTTTGTTTTGTTGATAATTGTTTTTTATTAAGAGTGGTTAATGATGGAGCCACAACCAAGTACGTCGAGAGATAAATAAACGGATTTTACTTCTCCGAAAAAGAAACGTCCAAAGGTATGTATAGGAATAGGATATAATATGAATGTTTATGTTTAGTAGTTTTAATTAAAGCTTGTTGATTCGGAGTGTACTTTAAATTTATCTTAAGGCCGAATACGAAACGAATGACCTTGCTCGTTTCGTGACGAACCGCGCGCTGTCTATCGAACATCACGTCCGTTAGCCGTACGAGTGCGCTAGCTTGGTATGCAAAGTAATGAATAACAGAGAGAGCATTGCTTGCTTCTTAATTAAATTCTCTTTCTTATTTATAATATTAGTTCATACAGATTATAAATGCTGTACTTTATTCGTTACAAACATACAAAAATAACAATCATTCCTCTTTATAACATTTGTATAGATTATAAGTTCTGTAAAGTTATTCTGTAAAGAAAAATTATTGAATTGACATCGATTTTAAAAATTTACGTTACTAACTTGTAAACTGTTTTTTCTTGTGAGTTTTACAAGATTCCGTAATGCAAATGGCATAAATAATAAAGAAAAAAAAAGTCCCTGTTTGCCCTGTTTGTAGGGATAGGTACTGTGTGTGTAAATTCTCACAAGACTACTTCGACGTAGTATGTCGGTTTTTCTTAATTATGTACTTACCCCATACTTTCGGACAATACATTGATATGATAGCGGTCTCTGTGCTTGCACTACACTGTACATTATTTTCCGACCCGATTGTGATATTTACATTTTTAGAGTTTCTCACTTCATCACGCAGAAACGTATAAATAACCAGTATTTTAATGTAAATTAGTAAAAATACATCCTATTAGGCAGACGCCAACAAAAAAAGTACCATCCAAAAAAATATAACCTCAAAGTGGAACGTACCACATTCTAGGAGCGTTCTTGCGATAAACTCTCTTTGTTTCACCACTTAAGTAATATTTATTTCTTTCCTACGCTTATTCACATTTATAGTCACTTAAACGCTAGACTATTGTCACCTTACGCCACACATCGAAGCGCCTGGTAATTTAAGGCGGCAAACTTTTATCTGGCAATATATTGAATATTATCACTAGGCGTTTCTAATTAAAACTAATTATCTTAATTAAAAAAATTATATCGTAAAAGGTCGAAAATGAAAAAGGCATGCACTTTGGGAATCACAATAATTTTTCCTAAACTTATATTCACAGAGTTTTGGAAGAAAAATAATTTTGAGATATCATTTCTTAACACAATTTTTAAATTGGTACATTGACTTATTTTAAAATTTTAAATTTAATTTTTAATTTTAATGGACCAGTTTTACTGTAAATGAAAAAAATATGGTTATTAATACCTACAAATGTGTTAAAGAAACTTGGCCTTACGATAAATAATGGGTATTTACAGAAAATAGATTGCATAAAATATAATTTATATAATTTAAATATATATTATGCAATAATTCAAATTATTACAAAATTTATAAAAAGTCTATTTTTTTGCTTTGCTAGATATTTTTTAAAACTATATTGTCTACTTAAATATATAATCAACTATCAAAATGTTACATACCCCTGCTGTTCCTAATAACCTTGCATTGGTTTTGTTTACATTTGGTATCGCTTCTCGTTGGCCGTAGTATCGTAAATTTAGCCCTAATAGTACATTGATTATTTTGTTGGGAGAAGAGGCAATACGAGGAAGAATCAATTATTGAAATATATTGAATATCTTAAAAACTTTAATGTGCATAAAGTTATCTTGTTCACATTGCCTTACATAGAGGGGTGGTCACAGGAAAATATCATCATCATCATCATCATTATAGCCCTTCACAAGTCCATTGCTGAACATAGGCCTCCCCCAAGGTATGCCTCAAAACACGGTCCTGAGCCACCTGCATCCATCGACTTCCTGCATGTCTTACCTGGTCGTCACTCCATCTAGTGGGGGTCGCCCTACACTTCACCTACCGGTACGAGGCTGCCACTCGAGAACCCTTCTTCCCCAACGGTGTCGGTTCTTCAAGCTATATGAACACAGGAAATATACTAAGACATAATGCAAATCTAATAATGAATAATTGACACGTAATAATAATTTGAATTTGACATTAAATTCTAAGAATTATAATGATAAATGAGATGGCCAAAATGTGCCCCAAGCTGTACAAAAATAAGACTATTGCTATTAATTTAAATTAAATAAAAAAAGAATTTTGAATAACTATTAACATTTCATAGCAGCTGTTGAAAAATAATCAAGTTTAAAAGTATTTAAAGTCATTTCTTCTTTTTGACGTCACTCTATAGTACCTTTAATGTGGCCATATAATACTTAAAAAGATCAGAGTAGGGAAAAAACAATAGCTAAACTCATGAAAATACTTTATTTATGATATTTTATGTATAGAAACAAGCCTTCAATAAATGAATTAATTCAAAATAATCAAAATACACTAAAGGATAGGATTTTATTTATTTGTTTAATACAGCAACAGCTTAAACATGTAGCGTTACATTATAGGATAGGATTATTATACTTTAGTACTTGCGACACCGAATCCGTCCGTCAAGCATCAAAGCAGTCAAAGTGTCACTTGGTATATTATGATAAATATGTACGCTTTTCCTTCGTATTAGTGTTTTATTGTATTCGTATTCGTATTAATTACTTCTTTTTTTGTAATATACTTCGGTAAATAATAGTATTAATATATTTATATTACAAAAAATAGTTACAAATAGTAATTTCAAATACTGAAAAAAAAAACTGCTGTCCTTGTTTATTTTAGCTAAACCAGTTAGGGTACATCCTAATCATCATGCAATACATTAACCTACATAACACTCATGAATTGGAACTTTATTAATATCTACATTGTGTAATAAAGATAAAAACTGACTGCCAAAATCAACTTTTTTAAATCTCCATAACTTTTGTTCACTACAGCAAAGCTACATGCACTTTTCTAATTCTTTATATAGAAGATTTTTACTTTCAAATAACATAGTTTTCATCTCTGTACAGTCTGGGGCACAGGTCCATACAATTTTTGACCATCTACATATTTTATGTATTACCAAAAATTTGTTGAAAGATTACCACTTCATTTTTAATTTCAGTTATCAACGGGTGGTCAGTTATTTCAATAGAGATACTAAATTAAGTGGTGGCTCCTTAACATTAGCTAATAAATCCATATCATGTAAAGAACGTAAAGATATTGTGAGCTTCTCTGTTGAGCAAACTGTAGAAATGGCATGTTTTGAGTTTGAGCACCTCATTGTTGTCAGTGTTTACGGACCTGCATGTTCGAGGTATGATAAAATTATGGAAGAAGTTTTAGTTAAGCTTAATAAACAGAATAAATCTCTTGTGGTACGCGGAGTCTTTAATGTCAATCTTATGGACGCTTTTTAATCAGTATAAAATTTTGTTCATTGTTCAAATCATTAAATCTTGATAATTTATTATTTTAAGCTACACTTATTGCAGGGTACAGTGCGACTTATATTGATAATATTTTACAGACGTTGTACCAAACAAGAAATTCATAATTTAAAAATGTTAGATCACTGTGTACAACTGATTTCATTACCATATTTGCAGAAAAAAATACAGGAAATTTAGAAAAATCCTATTACCTAGTGATTAATAATATAGTAAAAAAACCTTCAATCGCTTTCTTACAAGAACAACTTAGACTATTTATATGGCGTATTATTTACCCTTATAAGCAATGAATTTAATAATAATTCATTACTTATAAAACATCTCGGGTAAAAGGGCAAAGCATTTATTGAGTGGTCGACAGTAGGAATTGATGAGAGCGGACGAATATTATATGAACTTTACCATGAAATATCATAAAATCTTTCCAAAACTTTTAGAGGATAATATGTCAAAATTTATTCTAAAATGTTTTAAAAAATGTGCTCCACAGCCAAATCTCTGCATAGTAGCAACAAAATTAAGACCGCTGAAAATAAAATTAAAATGACGTGGAGTATAATCAATAGCGAAACCGGTAAAGACAAACTACGTTGTACAAATTATCAAATGAAAATTAATAATGAATTTACTAGATCAAATCAAGAAATAACTTTGTAGTATTTTGTAGAACGAAAATCACGTTAACTATGCTCAAATTCTACGAGTGTTTTATCGCTAGGTTTTAACGGAAAAAGCGTTAACGAAATAAAAAGAACTTAGATTAATAAGTGTTCCATTTTGAAATTTTCAGTAAATATACGGATTTTACTATGAACTTGCCAGTGTCCATCAAATGAGTAAAAAGTATCTGAATGCTTCTAGTATGCCTTTTGCAGTCCTCGTGCTTAGCACTTGCCTTAAAGTTTATAACACGTGGACCCAGTTGAATCCCTACCCGCGCCAAACATATTGTTTTGTAAAAAGTTTTAATTTAACCATCCCCATCAATTAAATAAAATGTCGTAAATAAATTTTTAACAAGAGCATTGAAAAATATCGAACACATGTAAAAATTATGACTAGGTTAAATAACTGTTATTAAACAAATAAGGAGAGGTGTGTGCCCCGCTACAATACCTCTCTCACTTAACGTTTAACATTTTATCTAATATTTGAACATTACATATAAATAAATATAGATTTCTTATGTAAGTTATTTTTACAAGGAAATTGCTTTTATGGGTTAAGCGTGGATCTTTAAAAATTAGTTTCGAACAAGTTTTACGACTTTCAGTATAATTTATTGAAGCAGCTTTCGTTTGAATCAAAAACCATAAAAATTAAAACGAGAGAAGAATAAAATGTTTTAGGGCAGCATTTCTTCGGTCATCGGCAACCTTTTCTTTAAAGTAAATTTTTTCTAGAAATCAGTGCGTCAAATGAGCATACATTTTACCTACCTGAAATAAAGTGAATGCAGTGGCCCTTAGACATATAAGTTACAATTGTCAAACGCTGTCAAAGTCAAAGTCCTAAAATTTTATATCAATTTTTTTTTTTCAAATTAATATAAAAATATAATTGTGGGTTAATTTAGTCGATTTACTAACATTTTAAATATGCAGATTTTGTAAAATATTTTTGCGTTGTAAATGTGTTTGTTTTAATAATGATAAGTGAAACTGTGAAGTGCTTGAACTGTAACATCGTTATTAATGAAGTTTTAGCTTTTATTCAAAACAAAGCGGATGTTATGGACGAGGAGAGCTTATCTGCTATGTGCCGAAGCTCGTTCTCTGAGGATGAATTATTATATGCGAAAAAGTTATTATTCGACTCCGGTGCAAGTAAGACCCAGAAAAATACGACAAGAAAAGGAGCTGGCAAATCAAAGCGTGACATAGATGACATCGTCGGTTTTATTAAGCAGATGGATCCATAAAAGGTTCCAGTTTTTGTGGCTCGTGAACTTCATAAGTTACAACTGAATTCCTTCGATCATATCGACGTGACAAACTTACTGAAGAAGCTATTCATTTTAGAAAGTGATTTGTTAAAAATTAAACAAAATTACATTGATATAAAGCAGTATGAAACGAGAGATTGCAGATATGAAAAATACATCTATTGTTAATAATTTTGAATACACCAACATTAACACGAAACGGAATGCCTATTTATTAGATTCGCACTGTGATAGTGGTACCATTGGCTTACCACACATTACATTATCACCCGAAAATAGCGTCGAGTTAGATTTGTGCGATATTAACAGTCAGCTAGCTCCTTCCACTTGACCGCATCCAGTGCAGAGCGGCTCGAATCGTCGACGACCGAGTGCTTTCCGATCGGCTCGATTCACTGGCGCTGCGAAGAGATGTTGCATCTCTTTGCGTATTTTATCGCATCTATCACGGGGAGTGCTCTGAGGAATTGTTCGGATTAATCCCAGCTGCCAAATTTCGTGAACGCACTACACGGCAAATGTCCCGATACCATCCACACCATCTGGATGCTTGGCGGTCCACCACTGTACGTTTCAAAAGGAGTTTTCTTCCGCGTACAACCTCTCTGTGGAATAATTTACCACCGGTGATTTTTCCGGACCGATACGACCTGGGGACCTTCAAGAAAAGAGCTTACTCCTTTCTAAAGGGCCGGCAACGCACCTGCAATTTCCCTGGTGTTGCGGTTGATCATGGGCGGCGGTAGTCACTTAACATCAGGTGAGCCACATGCTCGTTTGCCCCCTCTTCTATAAAAAAAAAAAAGCTAAGTCAGGTACCTCAACAACAAAGCTCTCTTACTCCACCTCAAGAGCAAAGCGGACATGTTAAGGCTAATACTGCGGTTTCGCACACTCCTACTATTGCGCGTCACCTGCTGCCCGCCAGCAGCAACGCCGGCACATCAGATAGTAGTATAATAGTAGCCTTTGCACTGCGGTTTCGAACCTAGTGAAGTATGTTAATGAGCCAGCTAGGGACCCGATCACTTTGACATCTACTAATGTAAACAAGCTATCTTATGTTGATACCGTTAAAGAAAATGAACGGAAGATATAGAAACCAGACGAAGAATGGACATTTGTGCAAAGAAGAAGATTGAAGAATAGGTTTATAGGGATGAAAGGAAAAGCAAGTACAGAGACTACAGATAATTTTAAAGCAGCCGACATTAAGATCCCATTATTTATCAATAATGTTGACAAAGAAACATCAGCGGATGATGTTTCTTTGCCAACAGTGTATTATACACTATATATTTAAGAGAACAAGAGTTAAAGTATTTTTAGAAGAGATTAAAATGAAGTATGACCGTGAATATAATGCTTTTAAGGTTTATGTGCCAAGATATAAAATTGATATATTTCTTGATAGTAGTCTATGGCCTGAGGGAATATCATTTCGCAAATATATTAACTTCAGAAACTGTACAGCAGGTAAAAACCACAGTAATTATTTTGTATCACCTAAATAATGGATAGTAAATACTTGAAAATTATATCCTTCAATTGTAAATCAGTCACAAGATCAGTCGAGGGCATACGAGAGCTATGTAAATCTGCGGATATCATAGCATTGCAGAAGATATGGCTGTTACCGTATGATGCAGCCTACATCGTGGGAATCCATCCACAATTTGAATATTGCAGTAAGTCTGCGGTTAACACCGGTGACGGATTGTTTAGAGGTCGTCCGTACGGTGGTGTTGCCATTATGTGGCTTAAACCTTAGTTTAAATCAGTGTCTATTGTGCAGTGTAACTCATTAGGTTTGGCCGCGATTAAAACTATTGTGGACGATAGGACTACGTTATTCATCAACGTATATGCTCTGCGACTTGTGGGACAATTTAATAGAATTTACAAGCTGTCTCAGTGAAATAAATGCTATATAGAATGTACTAATATAGATTCTGTATTTATATTAGGAGATTTTAATGCGCATCCTGGCGAATTGTTTTTTAATGAAATGAGTGATTTTTGTTTTGAACAAATATGGGATGTAGTGACTATGACTATTTAAAAAATATGATACGTTTACGTATATAAGTGATATAAATGGTTCTCTATGCTGGCTGGATCATTGCATTACAACTAAGTCTGCCATGAAATCTGTTGTAAATATTAGGCAACTTTATGATGTTTTTTGGTCTAAGCATTTTCCACTTGAAATAACTATTGATATGGGAAAAATAAGTTATAAAGTACAAGAATGTAATCTTAAATCTGATAAAGCTGTATGGGGTGTAAGAAATCAAAATCAAATAAAAGAATATTGTGAAATTTGTTATGAAAAGCTTAGATATATAGATTTTCCTGAAGAGTTTATGTCTTGTGCTAATCATCACCACTGTTCTATTTTTGAACATAATATAAATTAATAATCGATAAAATGTATGACAGCATTATATGTACTTTGAGAGGGGCAACAATAGCGACTCATGAGTATAGGAAATGTAGAAATAAATATGTTTTGGGTTGGAATAAATATGTTAAACCATTTCACAGTGATGCACGAATGTGCTTTCATATGTGGGATTATATGGAAAACATAAAATTGGAATTTATTACGAAAAAAATTAAAGAAAGTAGAAAACTGTTTAAATCAAAAATAAAATGGTGTCAGAATAACGAACAAAAAATAAAAATGCAAATTTTGGCTACACATATTAAAACTAAAAACTTTTCCAAATTTCGGAAACAAACCAACAAAATGAATCAAAGGCTGAGAGTCCCTGCGAGTATAGATGGTGAAAGTGATGCGAGCAAGGTGGCAAATATTTTTAAATATCACTTTAAGTGTACCAATCAAAAATCATCGCAGAATTTCGATACTACCTGTATCCGGGATGGAGATGAAACCACGTGCTTTACGGCTAAACATGTTAAAGACGTAATTAAAAAAATTACACGCGGTAAATCTCCAGGTTTGACAGTATCAGTATCCAACACCTGCAATATGCTGGTGTCCACCTTCCACGTGTCCTGGCCATGTTATTTACTTTTTGCATAGGACACTCGTACTTACCTTCTGATTTTATGAAAACGATTGTTGTGCCAGTACTGAAAAGTAAAACAGGAGATTCGTCGGACAAAAGCAATTACAGACCTATTGCCCTGGCTACTACTATAGCGAAAGTGATGGACGGTCTGATTGAGAGGATGTTACAGGCATCCATTAATCTGTGTGATGCACAATTTGGTTTTAGACCGCAGTTATCCACAGAAAGTGCTGTACTTTGTCTCAAGCACACCGTACGTTACTACACAAATCGTAGGACACCTGTTATAGGCTGTTTTTGGACCATCAAAGGCCTTTGATACGGTTAAATACGATATACTTTGGAAGAAGCTGGCTACTGAAACTAATGACTTTCCTAATGACTTAATAAGTCTATTCCAGTATTGGTACGACAATCAACAGAATCAGGTGAAGTGGGCAGGCGTACAATCTGAGGCGTATGGGCTAGAGTGCGGAGTAAAACAGGGCGGACTATCTTCTCCTGCACTTTTTAACCTCTATGTGAACAGTCTGATTGGCGAACTCGGTGGTATTGGAGTCGGCTGCTCTATTGATAATATTGCATGTAACAACATAAGTTACGCCGACGATATGGTGCTACTGAGCCCATCAATTAGTGGTCTAAGAAAACTACTCAGTATCTGTGAGAAGTATGCAACGGCTCATGGCCTACCACTCAAGAAAAGTGAGATCGTATTTTTAAATCAAAATATAAGAGCTACAATTTTCCCACTGTCGCTTTTGAAGGTGTACAACTGAAAAGAGTGACAAGTTTCAAATACCTGGGACACTGGATTACTGAAAATATGTCGGACAGAGAGGGAACGCAGGGCTCTAACTGATGAGAGTGAATGTGCTCGCCCGTAGATTTGCAGGCTGTAATATAGAAGTTAAAAAAACTCTATTCAGAGCCTATTGTCAGTCCTTTTACACCTGCAGTCTACGGGTTGAGTATACACGGAGGACGCCCACAACCCTGCGCGTCCAATATATTAACGGCTTCAGGATGCTGATGGGGCTACCTCGGTACTGCAGCACGTCGGCAATGTTTGCTGAGGCTCGCATAGATAGTTTCCCAGCTATCATGCGGAAACAGGTTGCCTCCGCATGGCGCCATGTCCGGGATAGCTCCAACAGCCTCCTGGCGGCGATAGAGAGTCGCTGTTGCTGTCCTATCTTGAGGCACTGGAACAGCTTCCATATCGGCTCGAGACCTGCTCTGGTAAATTTAAAGTAGATAGTGTATAGTAATACAGTATGTAACTAGCTTATAAGTTCTTTTCGTAATTACTAACCCACTCTATGGAAAGAAATTTCTGAAATAAAGAATAATAATAATAATAATAATAATAATATAATAGTGGTCTGCCGGCCGAAATTATTCCTGTAGTCGTCTCTGCGAATGGGCTAATCCCAGTTAGCCTCTCTGGTCATCTGAGGCGACTGGGACTCCGTGACGGACCGCTCCGGGCTCAAATGCAGAAGGCGGTGCTCCTTGATACTGCCCGCATCGTCCGCCGGTTTCTTTCCCTTTCTTCCTAACCCTTGGCCGTTTGGTCTCCCCTGCCGAGGGCTTCCATCTGGTTGGGCTTTTATTTATTTATGTATTTTTGTATTTATTTTATTTTATTGATATTTATGTATATTTATCCTTTCATTTTCGTTTATAATTATATATTTATACATCCCAACCAGATGAGAAAACTATATAGATACCCCACACATAATAATAATAAGCCTAGAGCTGAGAAGTGAAAACACTTACCGTAAATAATAATAATAATAATATAATAATAATATAATAATAATAATAATAATAATAAGGCGTAGGGAATTGACGACCCCATCGCCCGCTGACGTAACAGTTAAGTGACAAAACTGCTACGTCAACGCAGTCAGTCAGCGCCTTGCGAGAGGTGTGAGCGCCGTGCCGCGGCAGAATTTAGGGTGCAGAGGCCCGTTTGTGCTTATGGCTACACACGAAACGGTGCCGGGCCTGGGCGTCTCCCGTTAATCGAAGCCCAAATAATGGATGATGCATAAAAAGATAGTGCGCAAAGGGCCGCTGCCTGGGGGTCGCCGGGGCGCGTCTGGAGCTGGCGCTGGACGCGGCAGCATGCGGGCCGCCAGCCGAGCGCGAGGAGCTGCACGGTCATCTACCAGCCCTCCGCATCCATCATCCCCACCAGAAGGCTTGGTGTCGGCTGGGTCTTCTCGGACTCAGCAAGCGGCACCCGCCGCTGGTGGAGCACGTCGCATGCGTTGGTCACAAGAAATGAATGCAAACGCACTGCGGGCGTACTTTAGGGCAAAAGGGGAAGAAACTGGATGTTTGGCGTATCGGGCTAGGATGCATCGTCTTTTTGCTGAGCTGGAGCCATCTTTAATCGTCACAGAGCAAAACCTGGCAGACCGAGTTCGGTATATCTTGCGCTCAAATATATTTGGTGTCGCCGAACTCGAACGGCTACGACGTGAGGCTGTTCCCTCGTCGTATGAGAATGCTACGGCTGAGGATGCGGCGCCACAAATGGTAGAGCAACCCGCAAACGTGGATGCCGCCGTGAATACCCCAGTTGTGGTTGATTCAAACGATGATGGAACAGTCGCCCAGGAACTGGAATTAGAGCATATGAGGAGTATATTGGAAGAGGCGATTGTGGAAACGCGCAGTACGCCTCTCGAAAATCGACCGCGACTTCCCCGCATAGCCCTAAGCAAGCGGAATCGGGCTGTCGTGAGGGCTCTGAACCCAATGCTGGGGACCTATTTGGAAGCCAGCCGGGACCTTTGCGAGACGGACTCAATTCTTTTTGGCGCCGCGCTGGCAGTCTGCCGTATCATAGGCGCCAAGGTTTCCACGGCTGGACGCGCTACTGGCCATAGTAGCGCTATCCCAGCATGGAGAAGAAGAATTGAGGAACGTATCGCAAAGGCTAGAGCTCTCATCGGCAGACTGATATGCTTCAGATCAGGCAACAACAGGCCAAGAATTGTGCGCACCGTCAGGATGGCGTTTGCTGGGACAAATGTCAGTTTGTCCCAGCCGGATATAACGCAAAAACTGACGGAGAGCATAGATGATCTGAAGCAGAGAATCGCTGCTTGGGGAAAGCGGATTCGGCGATATACCGAGAGGTCGACACGGTTCAACCAGAATCGTCTCTTCCAGAGTGATCAGAAGAGGCTCTATGAATCATTGGAGCGACCAATGGTAAGTGGAACGGGTCCAGCACCGAATCAGGCCGACACTGTAGCATTCTGGCGCGGCCTGTGGTCAGAGCCCGTAAACCACAGCGAGGGCCCTTGGACGAAAGTTGTGGCGAGTCAGTGTGCGGGTATTACGCCCATGGACCCCGTCATCATAACGCCGGATGACGTAGCTGAGGCGGTTCGTAGGGCCCCGAACTGGAAAAGTCCGGGGCTTGACGGGCTGCATCACTACTGGCTGAAGGGGTTCATGGTGTGTCACTCTGTGCTCGCCCGACAGTTTCAAGAGGCTCTCAACCAGAAGTCGCTCCCAAGCCTCTTCACTACTGGGATCACTCATTTAGTTCCTAAAGACCAGGGTACCACAGACCCGAGCAAATACCGCCCCATCACGTGTCTACCGACCATATACAAGACACTAACATCCATTTTGAGCGCGAGAATCACTCGTCACCTGGACTCAAATCAGGAGATGTCGCGCGCTCAAAATGGATGTCGGGGCGGTGGTCGTGGAACCAAGGAACCACTCCTCATTGACGCGGTCATTGGCAAAGTGGTGAAACGCAACCGTCGGAACTTCTCCGGCGCCTGGATAGACTACAGAAAGGCATTCGACTCGGTGCCCCATACATGGCTAAAGAGAGTCCTCGAGCTGTACAAGATAGACTGTACAGTTAGAGACTTCCTCGAGCAGTGTATGGGGCAGAGGAGTACGATCCTTTGTCATCTAGGCGAGCGGATGATGGCTGCGGAGAACCACATAAGGATAAGAAGGGGTATCTTCCACATTGTCTGAGTCCAATCTGGCCCCTCTCTGAACCCTCTCATACCTTACGAGGGCTCCGGGAGGGGATCTACGGAAAGGAGGGACAAAAAGTGACCCACCTTTTCTATATGGATGACCTCAAGTTATTCGCCTCCAGTCGCTCCCATCTTATGGAATTGCTAAACATCACTTGTGAA
Organism: Parnassius apollo; assembly: GCA_907164705.1. Classification (NCBI taxonomy): domain Eukaryota; kingdom Metazoa; phylum Arthropoda; class Insecta; order Lepidoptera; family Papilionidae; genus Parnassius; species Parnassius apollo. The sequence goes on from CAJQZP010001707.1 coordinate 5,975,624, forward strand.
TTTAGCAATTCCATTGGAATGGAGCTGGGGACGGATAAGTGTGCGGTCCTCCATGTTGAAAGGGGAAGGGTTGCTAACTCTGAGGGCGTAGACTTATCTATGTCCGTCAACTTAAGGACCCTTTCCGAATGTCTTTTGTCCTTATGTCACAAACATCGGTATCGATGAGACTGGTATGAAACAGTCAGTTTGCGACGTGTTTTATGCACGCTTGACCAAAGTGCTTAACAGCCTTTTGTCCGGTGTGAATAAGGCACACGCATATAACGGCTGGGTCATGCCTGTCCTCATGTATACCTTTGGCATACTCAGGTGGACTCAGACTGAACTTAACGCCCTGATAGAAAATCGCACTACAATGATCCCATAGGATGCATCATCCGAGATCGTCGGTAATGAGGCTGTACTTGCCGCGGAAGCATGGGTCGCCTCACCAGCATAATCGCGAATACTTCCTGGCAGATCGGATGATCCATTCTATAAGGACGTCATTTCTAGTGATAAAGGACTTACCCCTCTATCCTTAGCCAACGAGCAATGGCAAGACCCGGCAGTGCTTAGCAATTCCGACCGGGAGACCGTATGGAAGGAGAAGGAGCTCCACGGGAGGTTCTACAAGGCTCTACATGAGCCCTTCGTAGACACAGTAGCCTCCCTCAACTGGCTACGTTTCGGTGACCTCTTCGGGGGAAACCGAGGGTTTTGTCTGTGCAATACAGGATCAGGTTATTAAGACCAACAACTATCGGAGATACATCCTAAAGGATGGCACCGTCGACATCTGTCGAGCTTGTCGCCATCCCGGTGAGTCACTTAGGCATGTCATCTCCGGTTTTTCGGCGCTTTCTAACTCTGAGTACTTGCACAGGCACAACCTAGTAGCCAGAATTCTACACCAGGAGCTCGCTCTGAAATACGGTCTCGTGGACCGGAAATTGCCGTATTACAAGTACTTGCCGGAAGCCGTGCTCGAAAATGACCGCGCCAGGCTCTATTGGGACCGGGCCATCATCGCAGACAGGACTGTTCTTGCGAATAAGCCTGATATTGTGCTGATGGACCGGGCACAGTCAAGGATATTTTTGGTCGATATTACCATCCCGTATGACGAGAACCTCGTGAGAGCCGAAGCAGACAAGCAAACAAAATATCTGGACCTGGCTCACGAGGTGACCGACATGTGGGGTGGTCTGCCGACCGAAATTATTCCTGTAGTCGTCTCTGCAAACGGGCTAATCCCAGTTAGCCTCTCGGGTCATCTGAGGCGGCTGGGACTACGTGACGGACCGCTCCAGGCTCAAATGCAGAAGGCGGTGCTCCTCGATACCGCCCGCATCGTCCGCCGGTTTCTTTCCCTTTCCCCTAACCCTCGGCCGTTTGGTCTCCCCTGCCGAGGGCCTCCATCTGGTTGGGCTTTTATTTATTTATGTACTTTTATATTTATTTTATTTTATTGATATTTATGTATATTTATCCTTTCATTTTCATTTATAATTATATATTTATAGCACCCAACCAGATGAGAAAAATATATAGATACCCCACAAATAATAATAATCCATCTTGTTGGGCTTTTACTTATTTATGTACTTTTATATTTATTTAATGTTATTGATATTTATGTATATTTATCTTTTCATTTTCATTTATAATTATATATCTATATAACCCAACCAGATGAGAAAACTATATAGATGCCCCACAATAATAATAATAATAATAGGCATGTCATCTCCGGTTGTTCGGCGCTTTCTAGTAGTCGTCTCTGCGAATGGGCTAATCCCAGTTAGCCTCTCTGGTCATCTGAGGCGACTGGGACTCCGTGACGGACCGCTCCGGGCTCAAAAGCAGAAGGCGGTGCTCCTTGATACTGCCCGCATCGTCCGCCAGTTTCTTTCCCTTTCTCCCTAACCCTTGGCCGTTTGGTCTCCCCTGCCGAGGGCTTCCATCTGGTTGGGCTTTTATTTATTTATGTATTTTTGTATTTATTTTATTTTATTGATATTTATGTATATTTATCCTTTCTCTTCGTATTTATTAAATACGGCTCGAATAGTAAGAAGGTTCCTATATTTGGATGCCTAACTTAATCGATGGCTTAGAATTCCATGCTGCGGTGGATAATAACCGAAATAATAATATTATTTATATAGATTGTATTTATAATGTTATAGTTTTGTGATAATATATGTGATAAAAATACATATTAATAATAATAAATAGGCGTAGGGAAGTGACGACCCCATCGCCCGCTGACGTAACGGTTACGTGACAAAACCACTACGTGAGCGCAGTCAGTCAGCACCTTGCCAAGAGGTGTTAGTGCCGTGCCTCGGCATAAGTTGAAGGTGCAAAGGCCCGCTTGTGCACATGGCCTCACCATGAAACGGCGCCGGGTCTGTGCGTCTCCCGTTGAATGACGCCCATTAAAATGGATGATGGAATTTGATAGAACGCGCAAAGGGCCGCTGCCTGGGGGTCGCCGGGGCGCGTCTAGAGCTGGAGCTGGACGTGACAGCATGCGAACCGACAGCCGAGCGCGAGGTGCTGCTCGACCACCTAGTAGCCCCTCGCATCCATCATCCCCACCAGCAGGCTTGGTGACGGCACGGTCTTCGCGGGTCCAACAATCGGCACCCGCCACTGGTGGAATACGCCGCATGCGTTGGACAATCTCAATGAATAGCAACGCATTGCGGGCGTATGATAGGGCGATAGGGGGATAAATTGGAGGTTTTGCGTATCGGGCAAGGATGCATCTACTTTTTGCTGAGCTGGAGCCATCTGTAACCGTCACCGAGCAAAACTTGGCAGACCGAGTTCGGTATATCTTGCGCTCAAATATATTTGATGACGCCAAGCTCGAACGGCTACGACGTGAGGCTGTTCCCTCATCAAATGAAAATGCTACGGCTGAGGATGCGGTGCCACAAGTTGCAGAACAACTCGCACACGTGGATACCACCGTGAATACCCCAGTGGTGGCTGATTCAAATGATGATGGAACACTCGTCCAGGAACTAGAAATAGAGCAAATGAGGAGTACATTGGAAGAGGCTATTATGGAAACGTGCAGTACGCCTCTCGAAAATCGAACGCGACTGCCCCGCGTAGCCCTAAGCAAGCGGAATCGGGCTGTCGTGAGGGCTCTGAACCCAATGCTGGGGACCTATTTGGAAGCCAGCCGGGACCTTTGCGATACGGACTCAATTCTTTTTGGCGCCGCGCTGGCAGTCTGCCGTATCATAGGCGCCAAGGTTTCCACGACTGGACTCGCTACTGGCCAAAGTAGCGCTATCCCAGTATAGAGAAAAAGAATTGAGGAGCGTATCGCAAAGGCTAGAGCTCTCATCGGCAGACTGATATGCTTCAGATCAGGCAATAACAGGCCAATAATTGTGCGCACATTCAGGATGGCATTTGCTGGGACAAATGTCAGTTTGTCCCAGCCGGATATAATGCAAAAACTGACGGAGCGCATAGATGATCTGAAGCAGAGAATTGCTGCTTGGGGAAAGCAGATTCTGTGATATATCGAGAGATCAACTGGGTTCAACCAGAATCGTCTCTTTCAGAGTGATCGGAAGAGGCTCTATGGCATTGGAGCGACCAATGGTAAGTGGAACGGGCCCAGTACCGAATCAGGCTGACACTGTAACATTCTGGCGCGGCTTGTGGTCAGAGCCCGTAAACCACAGCGAGGGCTCTTGGACGGAAGTTGTGGCGAGTCATTGTGCGAGTATAACGCCCCTAGAACCCCGTGGTTATAACGCCGGATGACGTAGCCGAGGCGGTCTGTAGGGCTCCAAACTGGAAAAGTCCGGGACTCGACGGGCTGCATCACTACTGGCTGAAGGGGTTTGTGGTGTGTCACACTGTGCTCGCCCGGCAGTTCCAAGAGGCTTTCAACCAGAAGTCGCTCCCGAGCCTCTTCACTACTGAGATCACTCATTTGGTTCCTAAAGACCAGGATACCACAGACCCGAGCAAATACCGCCCCATCACGTGTCTACCGACCATATAAAAGACAATAACATCCATTTTGAGCGCGAGAATCACTCGTCACCTGGACTCAAATCAGGTGATGTCGCGCGCTAAAATAGATGTCGGGGCGGTGGTCGTGGAACCAAGGAACCACTTCTCATTGACACGGTCATTGGCAAAGTGGTGAAACGCAACCGTCGGAACTTCTCCGCCGCCTGGATAGACTACAGAAAGGCATTCGACTCGGTGCCCCATACATGGCTAAAGAGAGTCCTCGAGCAGTACAAGATAGACTGTACAGTTAGAGACTTCCTCGAGCAATGTATGGGGCAGTGGAGTACCATCCTTTGTCATCTGGGCGAGCGGATGATGGCTACGGAAAGTCACATAAGGATAAGAAGGGGTATCTTCCAAGGCGATTGTCTGAGTCCAATCTGGTTCTGCCTCTCTTTGAAACCTCTCAGTACTTTACTGGAGGGCTCGGGGAGGGGTTTTCAGTTTCGGAAAGGAGGTATAAAAGTGACCCACCTTTTTTATATGAATGACCTCAGGTTATTCGCCTCCAGTCGCTCCCATCTTGTGGAATTGCTAAACTTCACTTGTGAATTTAGCAATTCTATTGGAATGGAGCTGAGGACGGATAAACGTGCGGTCCTCCATGTTGAAAGGGGAAGGGTTGCTAACTCTGAGGGCAATAGACTTATCTATGCCCATCAGTTTAAGTACCGTTTCCGAGGCTGAAACATACCGATACCTGGATGTGTCACAGAACATCGGTATCTATGAGGCTGGTATGAAACAGTCAGTTTGCGACGTGTTTTATGCACGCTTGACCAAAGTGCTCAACAGTCTTTTGTCTGGTGTGAATAAGGCACACGCATATAACAGTTGGGTCATGCCTGTCCTCATTTATAACTTTGGCATACTCAGGTGGACTCAGACTGAACTTAACGCCCTGGATAGAAAATTCCGCACTACTATGACGTCCCATAGGATGCATCATCCGAGATCGTTGGGTAATTAGGGTGTACTTGCCGCGAAAGCATGGTGGGCGTGGCTTTTTGAGCGCGCTCACCATGCATAATCGCGAAGTGTGCAGCCTCCGTAATTACTTCCTGGTGAGATCGGATGATCCATTCTATAAGGACGTCATTTTTTGTGATAAAGGACTTACCCCTCTATCCTTAGCCAACGAGCAATTGGCATGACCCGGCAGTGCAGAGCATTTCCGACCGGGAGACCGTATGGAAGGAGAAGGAGCTCCACGGGAGGTTTTACAAGGCTCTACATGAGCCTTTCACAGACACCGTAGCCTCCCTCTACTCGCTACGCTTTGGTGACCCCTTCGAGGAAACCGAGGGTTTTGTCTGTGCAATACAGGATCAGGTTATTAAGACCAACAACTATCGGAGATACATCCTAAAGGATGGCACCGTCGACATCTGTCGAGCTTGTCGCCATCCCGGCGAATCACTTAGGCATGTTATCTCTGGTTGTTCTGCGATTTCTAACTCTGAGTACTTGCACAGGCACAACCTAGTAGCCAAGATTTTTCACCAGGAGCTCGCTCTGAAATACGGTCTCGTGGACCGAAAATTGCCGTATTAGAAGTGCTTGCCGGAAGCCGTGCTCGAAAATGATCGCGCCAGGCTCTACTGGGACCGGTCCATCATCACAGACAGGACTATTCTTGCGAATAAAGCCTATTGTGCTGATGGACCGGGCACAGTCAAGAATATTTTTGGTCGACATTATCATTTCGTATGACGAGAACCTCGTGAAAGCTGAAACAGATAAACGAACAAAATATCTGGACCTGGCTCACGAGGTGACCGACATGTGGGGTGGTCTGCCGACTGAAATTATTCTTGTAGTCGTTTCTGCAAACGGGCTAATCCCAGTCAGCCTCTCGGGTCATCTGAGGAGGCTGGGACTCCGTGACGGACCGCTACAGGCTCAAATGCAGAAGGCGGTGCTCCTCGATACCGCCCGCATCGTCCGCCGGTTTCTCTCCCTTTTTTCCCTTAACCCTCGGCCGTTTGATCTCCCCTGCCGAGGGCCTCCATCTGGTTTGGCTTTTATTTATTTATGTATTACTTATTTATTTGTGCTGTTATATGAAATATCTATTTATGCATATTTATCATTTCTTTTTATATATTTATTCAGCCCAACCAGATGAGAATACACTACTAATACCACATAATAATAATAATAAATCTATTATCAATTGTGAATCAAAAAGCAGAAACATATTGTTTTATTATACTGATGGCGAGTGTAGCAGTACAAATGCGAAGATATCATTTCTTCACTGACCAACCTACCAATATACAGACTGAGAAATACTTTCATAAGAATGCTTCCTAAACGCTGGTGATTAACTCATATATGTCTACCTCTTATTCATTTTTGCAGCCTTTCAGAAATCCACTACTAAACAAGGGCCTTCCCCATGGATTGCTTTATAGAGATAGTTTTTTTTTAAATAAGGGTGACAAACGGATGCACATGTCACCTGATGGTAAGTCGATGCTGTAGCCATAGACATCTACTTCTATCCTCAATGTAGAATCACAATGTAAAAGCGTTGTCATCCCTAAGCACAAATTTAGATTGTTTCGTTTTCAGTGAAAAGAGTCTCCGGTTCTCGATCACCATATGAAACGCGGCAGTGGCATTAAGCTGCTATTTTACGCTGGTATTTTATAAGAGTGTGGTTCTTCCACGGTCAAGATAACCCATTTGTTCTGCGACCATAATGTGGCATATCTCTACCACGTTTGTTACCCTAGTTGCTTCACTTGGTAGCCGGGTTTTTTTATTCATTTTGAGTTGTTATCAGGAAGATGCTGCCCCCCATCTTCTATTAAAGTTTTCCTTGTATATATTTTACGACATCCACGTAACGATATAGTGCAGTGGATGTATCTATTTCTTCTCTCTCATAGTGCGATCGGACGGCAATTCGACATGACTGAAGAGTGATCGGACTTAGAACCAACGGTTTCAAATGCTTTCCGAGGCACAGGGAAATGGATAATGAAAATGGAAATGGAGGGAAAAGGAATGAGAATTTCTTGACAGAAAAACCGTGTTACTGATTTCGGCCTAATCCTAAAATTGAACCCGCTACCTCATTATCAGCATTCGCATTCATGATCACTAGATGAACCAAGCAAATACCCTTATGAGGCAATCTGCGATAAAGGCCTGTGTTCAACAGAAAACTCCTTATATAATGTAATAAAAGAATGAAAGCAAAAGCTTTTCTGTCGTCGGCTGAATTGCCACTTACCATCAGGTGTTAAAGTGGAAACGCACTGGCCTACTTAGTTCAAAAGTTGAGGTTACTCCAAATAAATTTTATTTTATAATACCAGCTTATTATTCAATCAGATATAACTGTACAAACCGTCTATGATTTGCATTTATAAAAAGAACACGAATGGAATATCAATTCATCCTAAGCGGACACTAGTTTACTAATTAACTTCCAAAATATTTTTTGCTAATTTTTACAAAAGCACAATTAAATACAAAGTTTCCAATAGTGGACGGTCGTTGTCGATTTCAAGATATAACTGAATAACTAAAAATATTTTATGCCAATTAAAAATTATATAATGTGGAATAAAAATCGTTTGCCGTGTTGTGTCCGCTAACACGAATCGTCCCTTGGATTTAGTCAGTGACAACAAAGAAATCTGAAACTAAGGATTGGGAGAGGACGTACATCATACTGATAACAGCTCAAAATAATAGAAAATCTGTGGTAATAATCCACCCGCCAAGCGTGCCAGCTTATGGAAAATATCCTACTTACGAATCAATCTATAGAAAAGTATATGTTCAGCTGTGTACATTTAATAGGAGAATAAATGAACGAAATGCTTATATGCGTGGTAGAGCCATGCTGCAATCGTATAAGTAGTGTTACGAGCATGAGATTCGTGACAGTAAAAGCTGCCGATTGAATTACCAAAATTTACACTTTTATTACCGAACACCAATTAAAACTTCAAAGACACTAATAATTAATTCACACTGATTCACTACATTTCGCTCCGAAGCTTTACTTGTATCGCCAAATTCAATACTGCCCCGATCGCGGCATGCAGCAGTATTTAAATACACTTTTACACCGAAACATCCAGAATATTCTAGTAGATACGGGCGTTGAACGACCAGACGCAGAAAGTTCGAATGTGGGGCATCTAGAAAGCTTAATTCTTCTGTTCGATACTAGGTGGCGCTGTTGGGCAAAAGTCAAGATTGACATTTTCTAGAAAGCCCCATAATAACGCGCTAGGCGATCCACAAGGACGATCTTAGGAGTCCCTCTTGCGCCTTTCTGTATCCGGTAGGTTACATCGTTGATCCTGGTCACAATCCGGTACGGGCCGTCCCATTTAGCTTGAAGCTTAGGAGATTTCCGTTTGCTGCGGACTGGATTGTGCAACCACACTAGTGAACCTTCGTCGAACCCTTTGTTGTTCATTTTACGTTCATACCGGGTTTTCATCTTTTCAGACATTTGTTGGCCCGATTGTCCGACGTGCTCATAAATGTCATTCATTTTGTTCCGCAAGTCATTTGCATAATCGGTTATACTGCGTGGGGCTGTATCCAGGTGATCAGGTCTACAGGCAGCCGTAATTCTCTCCCAGAGTTTGCGAAAGCTGGTGTAACTGATGTACTTTCATGAACAGCGCTTCGATATGACAACAAAAACGATTGTATGTGCTTGTCCCAATCTCGTTGCCGGTTGTCTACAAATTTTGCTAGGTACCTTTCCAATGTCTGATTAAATCGTTCTACCATTCCATCAGATTGCGGGTGATAAGAAGTCGTTCTTGTTTTATGAGTACCCATAACTCGGCAAGTTTCCTGGAATAAGATTCAAAATTCCTTCTTGATATTAAAAATGATTCTCCACTTAGTAATCCATACAACTATGAAATACTTGTTACCGCTTTCAATCTCCGGAAACGGCCCCGCCACGTCAATGGCTATTCTCTCCCATGGTACACCAACATTGTACAACTTCAATGCACCTGTACTACGAGTCTGAGGTCCCTTTACAGCCGCAGAACTTGTACATTTGCGACACCAGCCCTCGACATTGTTTCGACAGTGGACCCAGTAAAACCGTTCTCGGATCTTCAGTAGAGTTCGTTTAACTTCCAGATGGCCTCCTGAACAATCATTATGGTACAGCTGTAGAACACCCGATACTTTAGCTTTACGGACAACCATTTGAAAATGACAGCTGTCGCCCCGAAAATTTTCCCATTTACGGCACAGAACTCCATCCTGAAGCAGCAAGCTGTCCCATTAGGCCCAATAGCTTTTAGTGGTCGAACTCATCGCTGAGAAGTCGTTCGACTTGGGCTTGGGAGCACTGGCCTTGATCCATTCCAGAATCGGCTTGATGTCCGGATCTTCTTGCTGTGCATATTGTAAGCTCTCCTTCCACTCGTTGCTGAGGTGTTCTGTCCTGAGCATCCTCACGGATACCACTTCTTTACTCTCTTGCCTAGTACAATGTTTGCAATCTTCAGAACAAGGTCTTTTTGACAATGCATCTGCGTTGCCATGAGATTTCCCGCTTAGATGTTCAATCACAAAGACGTATTCCTGCTGCTGGGTGGTGCTGTTAGCCGCACAATCCTCTCGAGATCGATTACCTTCCCTTTTTACAGATCGCTTAGGGCAGCTGGATCGAAGATGGCCCCTTTCCCCACAGCCGTAGCACTTTGGGCTGTAATTTTTATTGAGGTCGCGAACCGTAACTGTTGCAACATCCCTAACGTGAGGGGAACGATGATCCTGCCGCCGCCAGGCGGTGCCGTTAACTGTACTACCCTCTCGGGATCGATCACCTTCCCTTTCTACAGTTCGCTTAGGGCAGCTGGATCGAAGATGGCCCCTTTCCCCACAGCCATAGCACCTAAGGCTGTATCCTTTATTGCGGTCACGAACTGTAGCTGCTGCAACCTCCCTGACGCGATGGGAACGATGATCCTGCCGCACGGGTTCCACCTCCAGTGCATGGGCCAAGGCGTCCTTAAGCGTCTCTTGGTGCCCGAGCTGATGCTCTCACTTCAAGCTCTGACTTCAAGGTCGCGGATGCCGTCGATAAATATCTGCACCAGGTTCCATTCAATGAGCCCAGGTACAGACCGGTATGCTTTTCGCACCAGCTTCTCCACCTCTAAAGCCCACTGCTGCAGGTTTTCGTTGATGCGCTGCACGCACTCTTAAAGCTGCGCACAAAAGACGTGTTTCAGGTGAGCATCGCCATAACTCGCCTCAAGGCCTCAAGGAGGTGCACATAAGTCACTTCCTCACCGAGAGCTTCCAGAACTGTTAAGGCCTGGTCGCGCAGGCCTAGTATGAGAGCAGTCATCGCCTGCCTTTTATTCCAGCCAATTCGCCTTCATAACAGCTTCGAAGTGGATTCTGTAGGCCGACCAGGAAGAAGTCCCATCGAACGGTGGCACTTTGACCCCACGTAGCGAAGGTGTAGTAGCTACTACGGGAGCTGTAGTTCCATCCCCAAATTTGAGTTTGTCCAGTTATTTCTTCATGGCAGCCATTACGTTGTCAACGCGATGATTCAGTTGGTCGATTCGGGTGTTAGTTTCCTCGATTCGGGTTTCAGCTTCCGACAGGCGGTTGTCATGTTAAGCAACCCTATCCTTCACCTCCCTTATCTCTTTCCCGAAAGTAGCGTGAAGGTCCTTCATGAGAAGCACCCGCTCTTTCAACCGACGTGCCTGTTCCTCCTGTCCGCCCCGCAGCTGCACTTCCAATCGGCGAGCCTGTTCCGTCTGCTAGCGGGCCTGTTCCTCCTGTCGGCGGACCTGTTCCTCCTGCTGCTCTTTCAACCAATGAGCCTGTTCCTGCAGCATCACCATCAGAGCACCTAAGTCAGGTGCTGCAGATGTAGGAGCTACTGACGGGCCTGCAGCTGGCGGCTGGCCCTCCGACGTCTGAGGCGTTGCACCACCAAATCTTCTTTGGTCCGTCTCCTGCTGGCGTTGACTTCGGGTACGGACACCCTCCGTTTCTTCCTTAGGTAAAATTGGCATAATTTTATCCCACTTCTGACACCAATTATCACACGAATGGGTCAGCTCGACCGGTGAAGGACCACGCTCTCACAGAATACCAGCGTAAAATAGTAGCTTAATGCTGCTGTGTTTCGTATGGTGAGCGTAGAGAACCGGAGATCCTTTTTTACTGGAAACGAGACATTCCATCTTAGTCCTCAAGGGTGACAATGCATCTGCATTTTGATTCATAATCGAGGATAGATGTAAATGTCTATGGGCCACTGTAACCACTTAACATCAGGTGGACTGTGTGCTAGTTTGTCAGCCTATCCTGTAAAAAAATATGCGGATTTTTGCCAAACATTATTTTATGGCAAGGATTAGAATTTTCAATTTTCGCGTTATGCAAGTAATTTTACATAAATTTAAGATAAGCACAGAAAATGGGCCTTTCCATAGAGTGTTATCTTTTTCGGGATTAGGTAGGTTAGTAAACGCAATCTTTTTATTATTTTATGTCATTATCAAGTAGATGCTATATTTTAGTTACCCACTGTCGCCTCTTACGACACCCATGGGACGACATGTGGGTAGTTGTCATTCTTACGGGTACACTACCATTACACGTTTACTGAACTATCGTGGATAAAATCATAATAACAAAAATGAAAGTCCATTTTTAGGTGGATAGTAAAATATTAGTGCATATTGTAATAGAGTCAGTAGTTCTATCGATCTGTTGCAGAATATGCACAGCTAGACTTAATTTTTTTTTCAAATAAAATATCAGAACGTACGAACATAGTACGAATATCATCATATAATCAGCATCAATATGAGTACGCCAAGAATATAAAACACAATGTTCTTAGTTTTCGTGAAGAAATTACGTTAAAATGATAAAAATTGTTTATGCATGCGTACATGCGTTTAGGCATGTACGGTAAATATTTTTATTAAAGATTGAAAAAATAGCCCCAGAGCATTTTGTCGGTTTTTTTTGCTTTTTTAGAACAAACTATGATGATAATTACCTTCACAAGGGGCTTGAGACAAGTTCAACTGAATGTGGAAAAATTGACATTATTTGCATTAAAAAAAATATTAAAAGAAAATTTTTACTGGAGCATTTTTACGTACGTAAAAATCCACAGTACACGATGGTAATATTTTGCTGATACATTTTTTTACAATTTTGCTGATAATTTGCATTTGATTGGAACATTATCAGAGGCAGTCCCGCTCACTCGTCTTCTGTGATTTCTTTCGATTCTGATTTGTGTTTTCGAGCGACTCACAACCTTCAGGTTTCGTTAAGCAAATATCTCCAAACTTTTGTTTGATGTATCCAATTCCGAGTTGCATGGAATAGATTATTTTTTTTTAATGTTATATTATTAAAAATAATATCAGTTTGGAAAATACCTTAGTCGTGAGAAGAGCCAGCTAGAAATCTACCGAAACATTTAAATAAAAAAGGCAAGCCGTATATAATATTATCTTGTAAAATTAACTATGCGAGCTGCGTGTCAAATGTTGTATTTGTAGTACGTACAACATTTCACACATGGTAGAGCCATACTGCAGCTATATTATGCAAAACGAATAAGTTGGCTCGATTGGGGAATAAGCACTTTCTCAAAGAATACCAGCATGAAATAGCAGCTTAACGCTGCTCCATTTTATATGATGAGTGTTTATATCGGAGATCCATTTTGCGGGAAACGAGGTATTCCATCTTAGTGCTGAGGGGTGACAACGGTGGTCTCCAGCATTCACTTACCATCAGGTGGGTTGTCTGCTTGGTAGCGAGAATCTCCGTTTATTATCATCATCATCTCCATATCCTCTATTCCGGCCTTCAAAAGTCCACTGTAGAGCACAGGCCACAGATTGCTTCATAGGGGGAAATTACCTTAGTTGCCATGCTTAGGCGGGTTAACAAACGAAGTTATTTAATATTTTAGTTATTATCAAGAAGATGAAGCCACCTATGATCTATTTCAATTTCTCTACATTGCCTCTTACGACACCCAGGACATAAAGTAAAGTAAAGTTACAGCCTATATACGTCCCACTCCTGGACACAGGCCTCGTCTAATTTCTGGAAGGGTTTCAAGGTAAATTTCACCCAGGACATAATCATCCATAAACTCCTTAATTTCTGCCTTTTTCAATAATGTTTGTTTAAAATATTTTTTGAATTTAATTACGTACTACGTACGTGTAAAGTACGTACGTACGTTTGCTGTGTAAGTTCGTATATAGGCGTAATATGGCGTAAGAGAATTTAGGGATGCTGTGTTCCATAGACATCTATATTTATTCTCAACTAAGAATCAGATAACGGACGCGTTGTCACTCCTGAAGACTAAGAAAGAATACCTAGTTCATTTCTAGTGAAAAGTTCTCTACAATTACCGTACGAATACAGTATGTGATATATTATATCTCGTACGGAAATAATGTAGGGTAGTAGGTTAGGTGATACTGCAGTACATACAGTTTTTTTTGAGACAGCTATAAATGGGGGATTAACTTAAATTTTAAAGGTTTTTATTGAGTTAAGATAACAAACGAATACACAATTCAACTGATTTAGTAACTGATATGTGAATGCTGTGGCTCATTGATATCTACATCTAGCCTTGATTAAAAACCAAATGCGTTGTCACCCCTGAGAACTAAGATGGAATGCCTCGTTCCCAGTAAAAAGGATCTCCGATTCTCTCCACTCACCGTACAAAACAGCAGCAGAGGAGAGTATGTTCCTCTCTCGGTTCTGATGACCTATTCGTGCTACAAATATAATATACCATAAATAAATATGTTATTATCATTACTAATTTTTTTATGTAAAAACATGAAGTAAGCATTAGAAGATAAAGTTAACGAATTCCCTCTACACTCTTCATTTATAGATTTTTTGAGACTATTGGACAAGTAAACAAGAGAGTTTATTTATTACCACTTGGATTGTTCAAGAAAACCTTAATAATTTACTGTGATTGAAGGTCAAAAAAACTATCTTGTTAAAGTTTCTAAACGTCGAAATATGTTTGACCATTTATCTCTGTTTCTTACAACTTTCTCCAAATAATTATCATACTATAGAGCTTTAATAAGTTAAGCATTTAAAAACAACTTGCTTTATGTAGTAGTAAAATAATATTATGCAATAATTTTAATCTAGGTATTATAACTCATTAATACGGTAATTATAAGCGACTTCCTCGTTAAAATCACCGCGCTACAGTCCATCAGCAAATGGCTGCAGGATAAAAAAAAACGAAAAGTAGTCATAGTATTGCAAAAGTATACATGACCCAACCGTTATGTGCATGTGTCTTATTCACACGTGAAAAACACGTCGTAAACTGACTGGTTCATACCAGCCTCATCGATACCGATGTTCTATGCTATACGTAGGTATCAACATAAGTTGGGCTGAAAAGTTCGTATCGTTTTATAGAAAAACACATTTTTTTGGCAAAATTCGATTTTATTATTCAACATAGTTGCCATCGAGGGCGATACACCGATTATAGCGATCTTCCAACTTTTCAATACCATTTTTGTAGTACGATTTGTGTTTAGCCTCAAAATAGGCCTCTGTTTCGGCGATTACTTCCTCATCGGCTTTAAATTTCTTTCCAGCGAGCATTCTCTTGAGATCTGAGAACAGTAAAAAGTCGCTGGGGGCCAAATCTGGAGAATACGGTGGATGCGGAAGCAATTCGAAGCCCAATTCATGCAATTTTGCCATCGTTTTCATCGATTTGTGACACGACGCATTGTCTTGATGAAACAACACTTTCTTCTTCTTCAAATCGGGCCGTGTTTTCCCGATTTCGTCCTTCAAACGCTCCAATAACGCTATATAATAGTCGCTGTTGATGGTTTTCCCTTTCCAAGATAGTCGATGAAAATTATTCCATGTGCATGCCAAAATACGGACGCCATAACCTTACCGGCCGACTGTTGAGTTTTTCCACGCTTTGGATTCGGTTCATCGCGTGCAGTCCATTCAGATGACTGCCGACTGGACTCCGGAGTGTAGTGGTGGATCCATGTTTCATTGATTGTCACATATCGACGCAAAAATTCACTTCTATTGCGGTTGAACAGCTCCAAACATTGGAGCATCGACACGTTCTTGTTTTTGGTCGATTGTGAGCTCACGCGGCACCCACTTTGCACATAGCTTTCGCATACCCAAATATTCATGAACGATATGTCCAACACGTTCCTTTGATATCTTTAGAGTGCCAGATATACAAATCAACCTCAATTTACGATCTTCCAGAATCATTTTGTGGATTTTTTTATGTTTTCGTCCGTAACAGCCTCTTTTGGACGTCCACTGCGTTCATCGTCTTCGGTGCTCGTATGGCCTGTACGAAATTTGGCAAACCACTTACGAATGGTTGCTTCGCCCGGCGCAGAGTCCGGATAACACTCATCAAGCCACTTTTTGGTATCAGCAGCACTTTTTTCATCAGAAAATAGTGTTTCATTAAAACACGAAATTCCTTTTTATCCATTTTTTTTCAAAATAACAAAAGTTGCTTCACTCAAAATGCTGTATCTCACAAACTAATAATCAAAAAGCTGTCAAATTTATACACGTTTCTTTTAAAGGTTGGTACTACCTAACAATTATATGGATTTTATTCTAGTGGCGCCATCTCATAGAGACGATACGAACTTTTCAGCCCAACCAATATATCAGCCTCGGAAAGGGTCTTTAGGTTATACTATTGTATTATTCTGCCCCTTACTCAGTCAGAGCCGATATAATCCGATTATGCCTAAAATATGCACTGGCATATTAAATTATAGTCTACGCAGTAAACATCCCAGCCTTAAGTACCCTTGTGAATAAAGAGTCACTTGAATATGAGATGAGCGTTGTATAATAATACGTCACGAGCCTATTGGAAGAACTTTACTTACCATAATTTTAATATCATTTTTACGATCGGGTTTTAAATCAGTTAGGTCAGGTATGTATATATGTATACGTACAGAGTGGAATATTTAATTTGTTTGTATAAAATACTTATTCTTTACAAATATCAGGTAAATGGTACATGCTATATAATGGAAGAACGTATTATTTACCTACATCAGCTTTTACTTTTCATCTACTATAAAACTATTAGAGGTGTCTAGGTTACTCCACAAATATTTATGGAGTTAAAACTTAGCTAATTTCTATGATTCGGTCAAAGTGGAACGATTTGGGGAGTAAGGATGGTCCATTTTTATACAAATAAGAACGACAAATCAGCACACAGTTTACTTGTGGTTAAATTAATACAGTTGCCTCTACACATATACATTTATCGTAAACTATTTCAAAAGAAGGGAGAGGGGTTCCATTTTTTCCTTTCGAGATACTGATCCCCAAAAATACCCTTACAAAATTAAAATTACAATCATCAATTAATGTGGTGCTCTGATATAATTAAATTGTTTGCTTTAATAAGTTACATGAGATGCTATTAAATACTATGCATTACATACTAAGTTTTGCGTGGTAGAGCCATGCTGCAATTATATTAGATGTATAGTTTTAGCACGAATGCGTCGGCTTGACCAGAGAAGGACCATGCTCTCACAGAATACCAGCGTGAAATAGTAGCTTAATGCTGCTGTGTTTCGTATGGTGAGTGTAGAGAACCGGAGACCCTTTTTTAGTGGAAATGAGGCATTACACCTAAGTCCTCACGGATGACCACGAATCTGCATTTTGATTCGTAATCGAGGATATAAATATGTAGATGTCTATGGGCCACAGCAACCACTTACCATCAGGTGGGTTGTGTGCTCGTTTGTCATCCTATCCTATAAAAAAATAAGTACATAATGGAGACATGTAAATTTGTTTATTCCAACTCAGCCATGAGAAGTCAACAATTATTAAAATTATAAAGAATTAAATCGCATACATCCGCTCAATAGAATAAAAGAATATCTTACCTTGTTTGAAGAGCACGTCCCATACCAACGTACGTACGTAACAGCGCACCTTTTTTAGAATTTAGATAAATAGTTCAATCTTTACATTAAGTCTAAGATCAATTAAAGTTGAAATCACTCACAAGAAACAAAAAAATACGTAAATAACATTGCATTACGAGTGGCAAATGTGCCTACAACCAAAGAATATTTACACTACGCGAACTACAGTCTAGTTTGGCAAAAAGTAGCAGCTGACAAATAAAGAAGACCACTACATCCGCTCAATAAAATAAAATAATGTCTTACCTTGTTTGAAGAGCACGTCCCGTCCTCCCTCAAGTGCGTGCACTAATCCCGTCGTCATTAATCCCAGTTCCACTACTCCCAACTCCACTACTCCCAACACTATTACACTAGGAAAGACACACTATCGACGATAATACGACACGTGTTTCGCCTCTACATGGGGCACCCTCAGGTGATGTAGACTCTGCGGTGGCTGACCGCTAAGTGAGCGACGAGCTTGTTTCTTTTTTTGCAGCCAGAAGCAAATAAGGGTTACCCTCCGGTTAGCGGGGGAGGGAGGTGGTGAATGCTGATAACATACCCCGCAGCCAGTTGCGTGGTTATGTGGAGATTTTTACCCAGTAAACACCACCTGTGAGACTGGCTAATTGACCTAGCGAGAGATCTTTTAAGCCGTATCTGACGCGACCCCCCTTGGGTGAAAGGGGGGCGCAAGCGGCGAGTGACCACTTAGAAGTGTGCCTAACTAAATCAGATTACGAGATGAGTTGTGGAGGCTCGGCCTGAGCTGCCAGGAGATAGTTCAGGTCGGCCCAAAGCTTGTTGGGGGTCCGAGAGGGAGTTTCTCGGCCTACGGACACTATAACGAGTGCGAAATGGGACTGCATATGCAGCTGCCTCGCGAATGAGGCGATTTGAGTGGGACTCTGTGGCTTTGAAGAATTTTTCAGAGAGTAATTTTAAGAATTGCTGGATTGTCGGGAGCCCTAAATCTCTGTGGAGGTCGGCGTTAGGGACGTAGTAGGGTGTATTCGTAGCCCGACGACTGAAGAGGTTTTGAACTATTTGAAGTTCATTTAATAATCTAGGATTGGCATGAGCAAAAATGGGGGACAGACCTTATATAGGGTTCGCTTGTTGCGGAGGGATATTTTACTGTGTCTACCCAACATGCTGTTGAGCCTACCCATGTAAAATCGCACAGTGCGGAGCGACGAGCCAAAACAGCTGCTATTTATACAACTCGCTGACGCAAGCACTCCTTACTAAAGTAGCGAGTGACCGCGTCATATAAAACATCGTTATATAAAACATAGGTCAAAAAAAACATGCGACCAATCACCACCAGACGAACGGAGCCGTTTGCTGTAAAAATAAAAAATAAATTAATAAGTGAGTTGCCTGCCGAGTTTGGCTTCGTTTTGTTTGTGACTTGATAGAGTGACATGAACCTTTAGAAAACGAAATAAACTTGATGAGAACAAAAATTATTAACCAGTCAGGTAAAAAGTTTTAAAAAGTTTACGATAATGCATGAGCGCAAATACCAAATAATTAAGTTAATATTAAAGTTGAGTTAATCTCATTTTAAGTAAAATTAAAAAAAAAATACTTTCTATTGTTGATTAAGAATTTTTTTATACATTTATTCACAATCACAGTCGTGCACTTTTGGATTTTCTAAATTTATTTTTTGACGTTTGACATAAAATTATTGGAAAATTAGAAGTAATAGTTATACGGTAATTTGTGATGCACATTTGGATTAACCAAAAGTGTACTTGTTATTTTTAACTTGTATATCTATTATTTAATATTTTTGAATATTATCCGAAATTTTTTAATAAATTTATTGATTTTGTAAGGCAAAATTAAGGCTTTAATTTACTATTATACTTACGGTCTGAAAGGTATTTATTTTAACTTTATGCTTATTGTTTAAAATATTACTTCTGAGATAATTTTAGACGACTTTATATAGAAATTAATTATTCATTATTTATAGTAATGGTGCGCCGTCACACTACCAAGGATAATTCTCAAAAGGACAATGTTTTGTCTACTAATTCCAAGGTACAAAAACATAATCAATAATTCTGACGTAGGTATAAGATAATTTATTTCGATTATTATTAAAACAAGTTAATTGAAAATGGATGGATGGATGTCACTTGGATGTCAGTTGGTCGGCATAGATGTGAACAAGATATTTTTCGAAAAACGAACTTATCACCGTGATTTTTTAATTAGCTTTACATTTAAATCTTTAGGAATCCTTATTGAATTTTATTATTGTAAACCGTCCTGTTTATTAATAATTTTTGACAATTTTTGCCATAACAATATACGAATCACCGGTATTCAGAAGTAAAAAAATCGTGTTAATTAAACAGAAAAAATTTTCGAAGCTTTGAGCGAAACACGTGTTTTGGTAATTAATAAAAATAAATTGATTATTCAAAACATTACATAAGCGTTATAGGTGTCCATTGTTGGATTTTTCAAAATTATTCTAAATAATATGTCTATTTTATGACTAGCAATCCATCCCGGCTTTTAACGGGTGTTTTTTGGATCTGAGCAACAGCACCATCTACCAGGTTTAGTTGCGAATCTACTTAAAACACAAAATTTCATCATAATCGGTTCAGCCGTTTACTGGAAGTTAAGTCACATACACAAGGATAGAATAATTAAAAAATAGGGTGTAACAATATTTGTTTTTACTGCATGATTTGAAAACTTTAATGAGAAAAGTTTCATGCTTGGAACCACCCTTGTTATATCCCTTTTTACAAGACAACAAAATATTAGTAAGCATTTATTTAATCACACGGTACTTCTCCTTAATATAGCTATAGTCAGCAATTATATTGTTATATTGTTCTTTTGTTGTATTGTTCTTTTGTTATATCCCTTTTTACAAAGCAATAAAATATTAGTAAGCATTCATTGAATCACACGGTACTTTTCCTTAATATAGCTATAGTCAGCAATTATATTGTTATATATTGTTTCTTTCCATTTTTAATGTTCAGTTAGACTCAGAGCCCCGGGTAGATCGGACATAGATTCCGAGACTTATTAGAGTTCGGAAGTCAAGGACTATATTAATTTGGTGTGAACTTTTTTTTTGCAATAAACCTTTAGGTTTATTTGGTGTTTCTTTTTTTAAAAAGTCAAACGGGATCGGCCTCCTAACAAATTGGTGTCAGAAGTGGGATGCCAAACAGAAGGTCATAAAAGACTTTGGCATCCGAATCCGAGGTCCCCGAAATCACCAAGGTCGACATTAAGCCTTAGCCGTGCCTAAGCCTGCGCCTACCACAATTTGGACGACGATCAGCCTCCGCTCTGAAGCGTGAGCCCGCTCCATTCACATCTGGTCCTGAAATCACCCGTCTGGCCGACGATCAGCCTCCACCAGGAGCCCGCACCAGCTGGGTCTAACTCACCAACATAAAAACATTTTCTGAAGAATATTCTACATCTTTCATTCCTACCATTTCCCACGACGCGACGAAGTCACCGTGTCAGCGATTCCGCCCGCCAGCCGCCACGAGTGTAACGTGTCACCGAGCCATTGTTACGAGTAAATGCAACGTATAGAAGTTATTATTTTCCTGTAAGTCGTTTTGTTTTGTAAATTAAATTTATAAAATTTACCTTTATTTTACACTGTTTTGTACTATAAACTTTTTATGTCGTTTTATTGTGATTATCTTATATAGCTTCAATTTTAATTTTATTTCTATGTCGCTTAAAGCAGAAAAAAGTAAAGACAATATGTCAGAAAAAATCACACTTTCGTTTTTGACGAAATTTATAAAATCTTATAATGGGGAGAAGGAATCTCTCCCCGCTTTTCTTACCAACTGTGATAATGCAATGTCGTTAGCTACGGCAGAACAACAGCCTATTTTGTGCAAATTTATTATCTCACAGCTAGAGGGAAAAGCTCAGGTCGCATGTAGTTTAAAAAGTTTTGAAACGTGGAACCAAATAAAGTCATTTCTTCGTTCTACTTTTGGGGAGAAAAAACACTCAACACATTTATTATCAGATTTGCAAAATTGCAAACAGTCTTCCGACGACGTTACTAAATTTTCTTTAAGATTAGAACAAATTTTAACAAAAATTCAGTCAGATATACACTATAGCTGCAAAATTCCTGACGAACTTCCAGGTAGAATAGCCGCCATGGAGGACCTAGCATTAAACACATTTTTATTAGGGTTAAACCCTGCTATTTCTACTATTGTTAGGTGTAGAAATCCTCAAACTTTAAACGAAGCTGTTCAATTAGCCATAGATGAAGAAAAATTACAGAATCTTCAAATGTGTTCAAAAAATTCAATGAAGCAGTGTAATATATGTAATAAAGTAGGTCATGTCGCTACGCAATGTTTCAAAAATAAGAACCATTCTAATTTTAAACACAATAAACAAATTTCTCATTTATCTAGTTCTAATTCTGATAAATTAATTTGCAACTATTGCAAAAACATAGGGCACACTATTGATCAATGTAGAAAGCGACAATATAATATGCAACATCGTCAAAATTTTAGTAAAAATTTTAATCGTAACCCTAATACTAGTTCTAACTATATAAATCGTAGCTCAAATAATAATTCTAATTTTGTAAGCCGTAACCCTAACCCTAATTCTAGTTCTAACTCTGTGCCTATGCACATGACATGTAATAACGACGACACTATCGATAATTCTAACTCTTTAAACTAAATAAGATTTCGGATACGTGTCTGCCGAAATCGTACTGTGGTAATGACACGAAAACAATTAATAATACTATTTCTACTAACTTTTACAAAAATAATGCTAAATCTTATTCTAATTCTAATTCATCTCGGCGATGCATTAACAAGCAACCGAGTCATTCTAATTCATTTACATCTCAGCAACCCAAGGAGGTGAAGCTGAGTCTTACTAGTTCTCATGCACCTCAGTTGACCGAAAAGGTACAACCGAGTCTTACTAAGTCGTTTACTATATCTACATCTCAGCAGCCCAAAGAGGTTAAGCCGAGTTTTAATGAGTCTTATTCTAATTCTATTCCTATTTTTGAAACGAGCATAAATACATGCAAGGTTTCGTTACCATACACGAATTTATTAACAAAATATTCTCCTAAGTGTCTCAAACTTCTTATCGATACCGGTGCAAGCGTTTGTGTCATAAAACACTCATGTTTAAAAACGAAACATGAACTTCTTAAGGACAAGGTAAGAATCAAAGGTATAAATGATACGGATACGTATAGCGAAACAATAGGCTCAATCTACTTGCAATTTTTATTAAGTGATGAAACTTACGAGCACAAATTTTATGTCATTAACGATAGCATAAACCTTAATTACGACGGTATTATCGGTACAGATTTTCTTAAATATTTTAATGCTAATATAGATTATAGTTCTAAGATAATGACTCTTTGCAGTCACCAAGTTCCTATTATATTTCACCAGCCAACCTACACCGTTCCAGCACGCTCAGAAGCAGTCATTGAATGCACTATATCAAACTACTCGCTCGAGACTTATCGGAATAATGAAGCCTTAGTTCTAGATCACACATTAAGCAAGGGTGTTTACGTCGCTAATTGTATAGTATCGGTAAAACCAAATAAAGTGGTTAACATCACTGTTTTAAATACGACTGATACAGACATAGAAATTAAAGATTATTCCGTAGAATTAACACCTATAGATTACGATAATTCTATTTCCTGCGAAAATTCAATACCTAGTAAATCTATGTATTCCGTCTCGACTTCCAAATCTGATCGAATGAATCGAGTATTAAGTCTTTTACGCTGCTCTCATCTCAACGATGAAGAAAAGAAAGCACTTCTCAATTGCTGTTCCGATTATACGGATATCTTTCACCTCGAAGGTGAGCCCCTCTCTTTTACGAATGGCATCCAACACTCCATAGATACGGGTAACGCACCCCCAGTTCACGTAAAATCGTATCGCTTCCCCCGAGTGTCACAAGGAAGAAGTTGATACACAAATTCGCAAAATGCTAAATCAGAATATAATCCGTCCCTCTGTTTCGCCTTGGAGCGCCCCGGTATGGGTAGTTCCGAAAAAATTAGACGCTTCTGGCAAGAAAAAGTGGAGAATAGTCATTGATTATCGTCGCCTCAATGATATCACGGTTTCAGAAAGTTATCCGCTGCCTCTTATCACTGATATCCTAGACCAATTAGGCCATTCGAAATATTTTACAACTCTCGATCTTGCTAGCGGTTTCCACCAGATAAAGATGGATGCTAAAGATGCTCCAAAGACGGGATTTACTATTAGTACTAACTCTAGCATGTCTGGACACTATGAATTCACTAGAATGCCCTTTGGTTTGAAAAATGGACCCTCAACCTTCCAGCGACTCATGAATACTGTTTTATCAGGACTACAAGGTCTACACTGCTATGTATATCTAGATGATTGTATAATTTATAGTCAAAATTTGAATCAACATATGGAAAAGTTAAAATTAGTGTTTGATAAGTTCCGCGAATACAATTTAAAATTACAACCAGACAAGTGCGAATTCTTAAGACGTGAAGTAACCTATCTTGGTCACATTATCACCGACAAAGGTGTCTCTCCAAATCCAGACAAGGTAAAAGCAGTATCGCAATTCCCAATTCCTCAGAATCCTAAAGAAATTAAATCCTTCCTAGGCTTAATAGGCTATTATCGCCGATTTATTGATAATTTTTCCAAATTAACGAAACCTCTTACTTCTTTATTAAAAAAGGACGCTTCTTTCCACTGGTCCCTAGAACAACAAACCGCTTTCGATATTCTAAAAGAAAAATTAATCACTGCTCCGCTGCTCCAATACCCAGACTTCTCTCAGCCCTTCATAGTAACCACAGACGCAAGTAATTACGCCGTGGGTGCAGTTCTATCCCAAGGTCCTGTCGGCAAGGATAAGCCAATAGCTTACGCATCGCGCACCTTAAATCGTGCCGAAGGTAATTATTCAACTACCGAAAAAGAACTCCTAGCCATTTTATTCGCAGTTAAAACATTTCGCCCTTACCTCTACGGTAATAAATTTAAAATTGTCACCGACCACAGACCACTAGTATGGTTATTTAATGTCAAAGACCCAGGCAGTAGACTCATTCGTTGGCGCCTAAAACTCGAAGAATATGACTACGAAATCATTTATAAACAAGGCCGTTTAAACTCCAATGCTGATGCGTTATCTCGCTGTCCCGTTAATGTTATAGACATTAACACCTTAAATAACTCTAGTTATGAAAAATATTTTAAGGATCAATTCTCCAATAAAACTCCTATTTCAAATACAGTAATTATAGAATGCACTGAAGGATTACATTTGTCTAAGTTAAAACATATCGCGTGTCCGGTCTCTTTAGATTTCGATTCATCTATACCTCACTGTGAAGAAATATTATCGCAGTTAGATAAGCCGGAGGAATTGCTGAATTCCGAACGCGAACCTTTTACAATTCAATGTGTTAAAGATAAGAATAAATACTTCTATTTTTTATATACCAAAGTTCACCATTATGAAGAAACCAAATTTAAAGACATCTACAATTTAATGATAAAACTTAGAGATAAAATTTTAGTCGAAAATCCCGATATCACAGATCTCGCCTTGTCAGACTTTTCAGACCCATTTTCTAAGTTAGGTTATATTAAGGTATATAATATGATTGCCTATATTTTCCATAGCACAAATATTAAAATTCATATTTATAAAAATCGGTTAATTTACCCTACTCCCATCGAAATCCCTAAAATTTTAAAAAGAGAATCACGATTCACCTATTGCGGGTCACCCAGGATCAAATCGTATGTATAAAAGAATTAAAGCCGCCTACTACTGGAAGGGTATGCGCTCTGATATTGTAGATTACGTTAAGAAATGCCAATTATGCCAAATTAATAAGCCGCTGAGAATGTCCAATAAGGCTCCAATGGAGATAACTTCCACTTCTACTAGACCTTTTGAACGATTAGCTCTCGACATCGTTGGTCCTTTGCCCGACGCAGGTTTCCAAAAATTCAAATTTATCCTTACATTGCAAGACGATTTAACTAAATTTTCAAGCGCTTATCCCCTGGTCACAGCTACCAGTGAAGAAATAGCCAGAAATCTCGTACATTTTATGTCTCTTTTCGGTTTTCCTAAAACGATCTTAACAGATTTGGGTACATGTTTCACGTCCGATTTATTTAAACAACTGACTCAAATTCTAAAAGTTAAAACCTTATTTACCACTCCTTATCACCCACAAACAAATGGAGCCCTAGAACGCTCACATGCTACTTTAAAAGAATACCTAAAATCTTTCGTAAACGAAAACCAGAATGATTGGCATTGTTATCTATTTACCGCAATATTAGCTTATAATACCACTCCACATTGCACCACTAATTTCACCCCTCATGAATTATTATATGGTTATAAACCTAACATTCCAAATTCCCTATATGAAACAAATAATAATACAACCTATAATGAATATATTCGAGCTTTACAATATCGAATGCGTTTTAGTAGAGAAAAGGCCATTCAAAATATAGTTAATAGCAAAGAAAAATCGAAACAATATTATGACGCTAGTTCACGTGAAACTTCTTATAAAATTGGCGACTTAGTGTATATAAAACATCATCACCGGCTCCGTAAGGCTCTATCACCTATATGGAAGGGCCCATATAAAATTATAAAAATAAATAATAAGCATAACGTAACGTTACAAATAGGTCGTAAACATGTTAAGTACCATACAAACGAAATTAAGCCTGCTATTCAAACTCCCTAAATTTAATTAACTTTGTATATTTTTTCAGAGCTTTATGCTATGGAAACCAAAGCCACGCTGAATCGAGGATCATACCTATATCACATAGTCCTGGAATTTATTTTGAACCTATTACGCATATTAATTTTTATAACGATTATTGGAAAGTCATAACATATATAGACCTTATATCCTTAGATCCTTATCTCAATAAAATAGAAAATTTATTATATGATACTTTAAACCTTTGTTCCAAAATAAATACTGACGAATTTTCCCCGTGTAAAGATTTTTCTACTCCTATAGAGACTTTAATAAAATATAATTACGTCAAATTGCAATCTCTAGCACATTTAATCAATAATAACCCATCGCCAAACAAAGTCAAAAGATCTTTGGAATTTGGAGGCGAAATTCTTAAATTTTTCTTTGGTACTCTAGACGCAGATGATGCGCGAAAATATGATGCCGCGATAGAATCCTGTCGGAAAAGTGAAACGGAACTATTTAATCTATTCAGAGATAATATTCATATAATTAAATCCACTATAAATAATTTTAATGCCACTATTTATAAATTAAATCAAAACGAATTAAAATTGAATTCCCAAATTAATAAAATGAATGAAATTTTGTCACAAATTACAAAAACCGATAACTTACTACTTCACATTTCTGGGATAAATAATTTACTAAACGTAATTGAAGGCTCCTTACTTGCTATTTCTAACTTACTAGACACAACTATAAATGCTATTTTATTTTCCAAGGTAAATGTTTTGCATCCTAACGTGATTAGCCCTTTAAGTCTTTATAATGAATTAACTAAGCATATTAATCAATTAAACAAACGTTTAGATTTTCCAATGCAATTGAACATACATAATATTCATTCTTTGATTGACATCTCGAAACTTAGTTCATATTATTATAACAATAAGATTGTTTTCAGTTTGCAAATTCCACTGATAACACCTGATAAATTCACTGTTTATAAAAATATCCCATTACCGACTCCTCACGACGAGTCACATAATATGCAAACTTTTGCACTTATTCAACCTTCTAATTCTTATATTGCTTTAAGTGACGATAGAATACATTATACTATGTTTAATAACTTAGATGATTGTAATTTCATTAATAATAACTACTCTATTTGTGAACTATTAACTATAACGTCTAGTGTAAATAATCCTAATTGTGAATCGAAATTACTAACAGAAGTAATTCTTTCCCTACCTTCTGAGTGTAACGCCAAGTTATTATTTGGCCAAATCAATATTTGGCATAAATTAAAAAATAATAGATGGAGCTATGTACAATCTAATGTAAACAAATTAACTATCAAATGTGATGACGACATTACTGATCATTCTATTATTGGCACAGGTATTGTCAAATTAACCGAAAATTGTATTGGTTATTCCAAAACTATTCAATTATTGCCAACAAGTACTTACCAATTTTCGATCAAATCAACAATAGATATAAGCTTTGATATAACGAAAGATGATTGTTGCAAAAAGGACATATTTAATAAAAGTTTACCATATTTAACGCCAATCTCTTTAAGCAAAGTTAACTTGGATTCTTTAAAATATGCAAGTCATCAACTGGATAGTTTAGAGTTTGAATTAAATAATCTTCAAAAAGAATCACATTTTATTAAATATGGCTCATACTATTCAACATTTACTTATGTTTTAATTGTACTACTATTTTTATACCTTGCCTATAAATTATTTAAATGCTGCAGAAATCGTCACGATAGCAGTGGATATTGTATACAAATATTTAATCAATGTAATAATAAAAAGTCATCGAAACATAACTCCAAAATTTCAAATTCAATTGAGATGACCGATAAATCGACATCTGAAGAAGATAATATCTCGCTTAAATCTTTACCAAATTGTACTAATTATAAGCCTTATAAAACTGTAGACAAAGTTCATTCTTCCTCTCGAAGAAATCTTAATTTCTAATTTTATTCAATTTTAGTTTTAAAATTTTTGTATTAATACAAATAATCGATTTTATTATCATATAATCTTAATTTCTACTCTGTCACTTTATATTTTGTAATTGCTATTTTAAATGCAATCTATGTAATTGTAATTGAAATTACTACCTTGTTTAATACAAGTAAATTCTAATTTTACTATTTCATTCAAAATACTTTTAATTTTAGATTTAAATAATTCATTTTTGTATAATTTTATTCCTTAATTTTAAATTGATTATTTTTGAATTCTACTCTGTCTCTTTTGTATAACTTAGTTAACGAATAATACTATTGTATCTTTATGTAAAATTTAGTTCGAAAGTTTTTACATTGTTATGAGATTGATTTGCAATATTTTACCACAAATTTTAATTTCCTATTTTCATAATTTGTAATGTCTTCCGACCTCTAATCGCTTTTCTATTTCGAATCTTCGCTTTATCTTAATTTAGAAAAAGCTCAGTCAAAAGGGGGGAGCTGTTATATCCCTTTTTACAAGACAACAAAATATTAGTAAGCATTTATTTAATCACACGGTACTTCTCCTTAATATAGCTATAGTCAGCAATTATATTGTTATATTGTTCTTTTGTTGTATTGTTCTTTTGTTATATCCCTTTTTACAAAGCAATAAAATATTAGTAAGCATTCATTGAATCACACGGTACTTTTCCTTAATATAGCTATAGTCAGCAATTATATTGTTATATATTGTTTCTTTCCATTTTGAATGTTCAGTTAGACTCAGAGCCCCGGGTAGATCGGACATAGATTCCGAGACTTATTAGAGTTCGGAAGTCAAGGACTATATTAATTTGGTGTGAACTTTTTTTTTGCAATAAACCTTTAGGTTTATTTGGTGTTTCTTTTTTTAAAAAGTCAAACGGGATCGGCCTCCTAACAGAACGCACACCACGTGATGTTATATTGGCAATTTTCAAACTACAAATTGACAAAGACATTTATTGAATTTAAATATCATTATTTAATTTAAATATAGGATATTAGCCGTTCCGATCAGGAGTTCTCATTAGCAAAAAACATCTAAGTTAAAATATTAATAAAATGTACATCTAATTACAAAAACGACCAGCAATCGAAAAGTTTGTACAGCAGGATGACTAGTCAGAAAAGAAGACTTTTCATAAAGGAAGATATTTGGAGAAAGTAAAGAAATCGCATGTTGCAAGGTCAACAATTGCTTTACAAATTTTTTTACACCAATCAACTTGAATACGTTTTTGTTCTGGGATGAGTTCATGAAGAATCTATTTGTTGAAATTTATGTAATTTTTTTAATTTGTATTGTTGCGTGCCATAGTTGATGCCTGGTATATGGCACTAGCGCCATCTAGTATGGAGTAGCAGAACTAGGACTAATTTTACCTCTATGAATTTTATAAAAGAAAAAAGGGTAGGGTTCATGTTAAGCTTTATTTTGTATGTAAAATGTGCAAGATAGAAAAGATAATACATTCTCAAGAAACCCACCAAAAAGATTATATAAATGCTAGTGCAGTAGAAGGCGTTTTCGAAACTGGGAACGGATACGCCAAAATGTTTTAAAGCCAATGTCAGGCGTGCATAAAACACGTCGCAAACTGACTGTTTCATACTAGCCTCATTGATACCGATGTTCTGTGACATACCCAGGTATCGGTAGGTTTCAGCCTCGGAAGGGGTCCTAAAAAGTCTATGCCTCAGAGTTAGCAACCCTTCCCCTTTCAACATAGAGGACCGCACTTATCCGTCCCCAGCTCAATTCCAATAGAATTGTTGAATTCACAAGTGATGTTTAGCAATTCCACAAGATGGGAGCGACTGGAGCAGACCGTATAACTTGAGGTTATCCATATATATATATATATATATATATATTATAATTGTTTTGAGGACATGTGAAGTTCGTCACAGAGTAACGCGCGTGTGCGTACTCTAATGGTGTATAAATCTTTCAGCAACAGCAGCAATAATATTACTTTCTCTAATAAAAAATAAGAGTGTCATCAAATTTATCCTGGGAACTGACCAATTCAGTTAAATTCCACACTGATTGTGCATTAAGATTGTGCCAGAAGAAATTCAAGAAATTACCCTTGTTAAATGGATTAATGAAATATTTACATACATAAACACTCACGCCTGTCACCCAGAGGGGTAGGCAGAGACTACAGACTTCGATTTGGCATGATCCTGATACACCTCTCTCGCCTCCTTCACATCCATACACCTACGCATACATGCTCGTCGGTTAAGGGTACTCCTAATTTGGCCCGTTTTCAATAAATCGCCAATTTGGTCGATAAATTTTCGCCTAGGACGTCCCTTTCCGACTCTGCCATTCACTTCTGCAACATAAATATTCTTTGTCACTCTTTCCTCACTCCACCGAAGCATTCCTTTCTTAATCCTGGTCACAACATCATCTTGCAAACCACACTCTTCTCTTATTACACAATTTCTTACCCTGTCATTCAGATTCAGCCCTAATATACTCCTTAACGACCGCATTTCTACTGCGTTCATTCTACTCTCGTGCTTCTTCTGCCACACCCAACTTTCTAAAGTAGGGACCAACACAGCATTGTGAATTGCCATAAGTGCCGTTTTCGACACATTTTGACTCTTCACAATAGAGTGTAGGGCCCCATTTATTCTATTTCCTGCCTTATGAAATATTTATTTTTTTCTGAATTCTATTGTTACTGGTTAGCAGTTGAAAGAAAGATGATGAATGTGGATGTTAAACATTCTAATTTCAGACCAACAAAAAATAAATAAAAGCAGTCTTTGTATATTACAACTGACACCGAAACCACGCTAAATTTCTTGACATGCACTCACACATACATATTTTTACTTTCTTTCTTTAACAGCTATTTTGAATAAAACTTTATTAACAAACAAAAATAAAATATAATAAGTGACGGACAGGAAAGTAATCTAAAATAATATGCAATCTTTTTTTATCTTTTTATCTTATTCGAAAAGTCACATCAATCTTGGAAAAAAGTTTTTGAAACAAACACGGAAAACAAAAGTGTTGTTTCCAATTTTCTACAGCAAACACTATACTGACTGAGATTAAGAGCCGATTGGTTGCTTTATCGGCGTCCTCTGACAAAACGTAATTAAAATAAATGATGTCAGTGTATCGCTATTTAACTAATTGTTTTTTAAGCGGTAGAGCCGTCCTGCAGTTATATTAATAGTATAGTTGTAGCACGAATGGGTCGGCTCTACTGGGGAAGGACTACACTCTCACAGAATACCAGCGTAAAATAGTAGCTTAATGCTGCGGTATTTTGTATGGTGAGTGTAGAAAATTGGAGACCCTTTTTACTGGAAACAAGGCATTCCATCTAAGTTCTCACGGTTGACAACGCATCTGCATTGTGATTCGTATTCGAAGATAAATGTAGATGTCTATGGGCTACAGCAACCACTTACCATCAGTGTACTGTGTGCACGTTTGACAACCTATCCTATATAAAAAAAAATCCGATTTATGTGTGTCCCAAGCTTTTTCTAACGTCAATCCGTGCTGCCTGATGTGGTTGTGAATATCGATAGATGCAGCACCATCAAAATATTGCTGGACTAATTTAGGCCTAGCGACTAGACTGATCGTAGAAACATGATTCAAAAACTTGAGAATCAGAAAGAAACGCATTATGTATGTTGGTTAATTGCGTCCTGCTAGCAGGCTTAGACGGCTTCATATAACCAAAAACATTGCGTCCTAACGGTAGTACGAAAAGTCCCGCTGGCAGGACTCTGGACGTTATATCGTTAATGTTGTTAGGTAAATGATTGTAAATACTAGGAGCCGTCCCCAATACACTATGTCGTAGTAGTGCTGTTTTACCGGGTACAGTAACAATTTTATGTTTCAAACGTTGTGTTTTTTTTTCTTGCTCGAGGTAAACAGGTTTGAATGCACAAATGTTGCTACTTCATTTATGTATACGCTAGAAAGTATCAAAATTTTATATTCTTTAAAGTACGTTTTGCAACTATCAGTAGATTTAAGCCCGAATATCGCTTAAATACATTTTTTCCGAGTTTTAAATATGGTATCTTTATCAGAACAGTTTCCCCAAAATATTATACCATACCTTTATATTGACGCAACATAGGCGTTATAAGCTATTAATGCAGTTCTATAATGTGATACCTTGGAGAGTCTTCTCAGAGTAAATATGTGACTATAAGTGTTTGTTTAGTACCTGGACGTGTGCTTTCCGTTTCATATTTTTATCTATTACTATCCCTAGGAATTTAGTGGAAGCTACTTCTGTGATAGGCGATCCCATAAAGTTAATATTTAGTCCAAGCGGGTTAATTTTTAAAATAATTAATTCTGATTTCTTATATTTACGCGAACACTATACATGATTAAAACTACTTTTACGGATTTTATCGCGTTTATTTTTACTTTTTATTTACTTTTATTTTTGATTCCCGACGTTTCGGGCGTTTTCCAGCACCCATTTTTCCTTTCCTTTCTTTCCAGCACGGGGGACATTTCCAGTCCCCCCGTGACCACGGGTGCTGGAAAGCGCCCGAAACGTCGGGAATCAAAAATAAAAGTAAATAAAAAGTAAAAATAAACGCGATAAAATCCGTAAAAGTAGTTTTAATCATAATTAATTCTTTGGACATTGAGGTTTACTTACTAAGTTTTCCTTCGTCAGGTAAATTAGCACTTATAATTGCAACTAACAATCTCATTGGTGCCGGCGGTGATGGAACCTAGGTTGCTTGCGTACTGTGGAATTAACGGCGAGCCCCTTAGCTATCACAGCTCATGTTATACACTAATTGTTAACCATTAGACAGTCTTCATACTTAAATCTACTCGTACACAAGTACTCTTTACACAAGTCCACTGTTGAACATAGGCCTCCCCCAAGGAATGACACAAAGCACGGTCCTGAGCCATCTGTATCCATCGACTTCCTGCATGTCTTACCAGGTCATCACTCTATCTAGTGGTGAGACGCCCTACACTTCACCTGCCGGTACGAGACTGCCATTCCAGACCCTTTTTTCTCCATCAGTTTTTAGTTTTCGAGCTATATGGCCGGCCCGTTGCCATTTCAGCTCACTAATTCGTTGGGCTATGTCGATAACTCTTGTCTTAATTTAAATTAATAACTAATAAAGAACAATTTTTACTTTATTAAAATTTTATACTCTTAAATATTCATACATATATACATAAAAATCGTTCAAAACCAATAGTTAGTGGTCAAAGTAACAACTAACAATATTGGAATTTATGTATATGAATGTTAACGACTCTTTCAGTTCGCGTCCTGAAGTATAAATTTAATTAAATTCCCTGTGCCGCTGTGGTTTGAAAATTACTTGCATAAAATGTAATTTCGCATAGCGTACAAGTAATTTTATTGAATATAAATCCAAATGAATTTTTACATTCTATGTTATATCGAATATATTTACATTCATAATACTATCTATAAGATAGCATTATTCTGAAATTGATCGTGGTATTTATTCATTTATTTCCAAAATTAATTAATTTAAAATAATTTATTTCAAAAACTATTGATTAGTATAGTAAATATTATTTATGTATAATATTAATAGAGAATTATTTTAGCGAACATCAAAATTTTCAATAAAAGCAGCAAAAATAGTAAATGATCACCAAAATATCGAACATTAAATAATTTAGTGTTCACTTACCAATCTTTTTACTAAGCTTATGTAATGTATATTTAAAAACAAACTGTAATGTAATAATTCGATGAAATAAATTCATAAATTGTTTTTCGTTATCCGTTTACATTATGAAACTATTATGTATTATTATGAAATATAATGTTTTGGTATCTCCAAAGCACACTTTTTTTTTGCAAATACTATTCAGTGTTAATGCAAAGGTTATCCGGAATTAATCGCAGTTAGCGGTAAGCTCACCCATTGAACCTTATGTAAATTGCACCACGTGCAATAGTGTTTTTTTATAGAAAAACGGTGACAAGCGAGCACACAGTCGATCTAATGGTAAGTGGTTGCTGTGGCCCATAGACATCTACATCTATCCTCGTTTGCGAATCAAAATGAAGATGCGTTGTCAGCCCTGAGGACTAAGATGGAATGCCTCTTTTCCAGTAAAAAAGGTCTCTGGTTCTCTACACTCACCATACGAAACACAGCAGCATTAAGCTGCTATTTAACGCTGGTATTCTGTGAGAGCGTGGTCCTTCCCCGGTCGAGCCGACCCATTCGTGCTACAACTATACAATTAATATAGCTACATCATGGTTCTACCACGTAAGAAAAGTGTTTAGTGTTATCTGTCTATATAAAAAAAAATAACACATATCAGAGGGGTGAAACTCTTTATAATACCTCCCACCAACCTACCAAACAATGTATATAATAATATATATACATATTATTGTTACATATATTATTCTACTGTATTTAAAATTCCGTATGTCGCATATCCCTGATGTAATCGGAACTTCATTGCGTCTTTTTTGTGATTTATGCAACTAATTTACATATCCTATATTAAATGTGGTAAGACTGTTCATTTATTCATTGAAATTTTTTTTAACTATAATTTGAACTTGCAAATGATTGCTGAACATAGGTCTTGTTCATTGATTGACTGAAATAATTTTAGTTAAGCTTAATTTATTCTGAACACTTACATGCTTGCATAATCAATATAACTTATACCCTAGTTTACCCTAGCTAACTAAAGTAACAGTCCACTCGAGTCGTAACATGAAGGGGATTTGGATTAGCTAAACGCTTTTCGTTCCAAGTATATTTCATACATTATTTAAACGGTTATATATCAGTCGCACTGCTATGTAGGATCAGTTTGTATTTTATTAGTTACTTTGTATTTTTAATGGATTGCATTAGGTATTAACTTATCAAACGAGATCAAAAAAGGCATAGGTTCTATATTAGACGCGTATTTTTTATGCATGTTTACCTATTTCCCGCATATGGATAAACAAATCAGAATGCTTCCTTTTTAATAAAATAGAGTGCACTTCAAGGGTTAAATTTGAGCTTTTATTACCTGATTTTTTAAAATTCTTTTTAGATGTTGAAATTGATTTTTAGTTTCCCTTTATAACGAAACACGTAGAAATTCAACACTAAAAGTACAATTACCATTTAATAAGTACTACATGTGATCTAACTTATATTGCTGACTTAAGTTTTCCTGTTTGGAACTACAAGTTGACAATTATAATATAAACAAGCTTTTGCCGTGACTTCATCCGTGTAGAACACTAACAATATCTATAATAGTGGTCTTCAATCAAGTAGTTCACTTATCAAAGTCATCGTCAATTTTAACTCATTTATTTTGCTATTATATTCAAAACTATAATATCATAAGGGAATATGATTTAATAATAAATAAAGATCTTTTTATTTCACGTAAAAAGGGCGCATAAATTAAAGGAAATAAGTCTTAAAATAGACTGCAATATTGTTGTAATAATATCTCATAAAAATAAAAAATCTGCGGTTGCCAACCCGCTTGCCAATAATAGCAGATATCCCTCTTTAAGGCAATCAAAAGTCTTCTACTGTACATAGGTACAGTAGGAGACTTTTGATTTCCTACCACTAAAGTCATCTACTGTACCTATTAACAGTACTAGAATTT
This sequence comes from Parnassius apollo, assembly GCA_907164705.1. Lineage (NCBI taxonomy): Eukaryota > Metazoa > Arthropoda > Insecta > Lepidoptera > Papilionidae > Parnassius > Parnassius apollo. The sequence continues at coordinate 6,011,164 of CAJQZP010001707.1, forward strand.
TGTAAGGCTGTAATGATAATGATGATTGTGACCCTGAAATGCACGTTATGTATTTGATGCATTGAATGTAAAGACATAAAGCCAAATACATGAAGGGTTTGCTAGACGATAACTCTTATTAGGGTTTAGCTAGACTTTGTTTATTTTATTTAAATGATTCATTTTTTATCAGTAAATAATGTCTCAATAAAAAATCTAAGTAATCGCATAAATTCGACTTGGCTTCTGAGGATGATTATGGCTTAGCGCTTTTACAAAGCGTAGCTCTGCCTACGATAGGTTTAACGGCTGTCGTTGACGCAACGACGTCTACAATATCTACGCCAGCGTCAAGTCTCCATGTCGGGCTTCATTTTTAAGTTCAGGAGCCAGTAATGAATAATTTGTCTCAAAAATAAACACTGTCATTGCTTTTACTCAGTTGAGGCAAAGGGAAAAGAAAAATCTGTTCCATACTGGTTAACGAGTTATTTCTGTGATATCATATTTGTTATATTATATTATTACTTTATTTAATTTAATTATGGAACTAATCTTCTTTAGATTAATCTTGTTTAGATAGGAAAATTTCTGGAAGATTTTACATTTAAATTAGGTCATATTCAAGTGTTGTTAATATTTTTTCACTTATTATAAACCGGTGCCTGCAATAGATTGTATGCTAATTTATTCTGTGCTGCTGCTCTACAACTTCAAATTGGTATTCCCCACTAGCATTGTAGGTGTGACATGGATGCTACACATTATGGATGTCTTATCCTTCATCTTAAGACCTATCCGTCGATAAAAAATATTAAGATCAATGAACATATGTAGTAAACAATTATATAATTTTAGAAATAAATATAAAATGAAATACTATCTATATACCCGACAAATTATTAAAAGGAATGTTATCTCAGTAATATAATAGATAAAAATTATCACTAAAATATTGGCGAGAAATCGCCTTCGTGGTTTGTCCCATCGGTGCGTACGCGGGCTAAAGTGAAGGCGAGGAGACAACCCGGCTGCAAACGACTCCATACGACACTATATTAAGAATAAGAAATATTGTCGTAATAAGCAATGGCTTTGCTACCCTTCGGACAATGTTGCTCATTGTTTTAATGAAATACAAGGCATTATTACCCAGTCTTTAAGATGCAATTTAAAAGTTAGTAATTTTAGATTTCAGATTTAAAAATTTTAGTAAAAACTATTATTAATTTCCACTTCATTTGTGAACTTCACAAAGAAAATCTGAAAGAATACTTTTTAGAAGGATTAATTAATATTATAATTTATAGTTGGTGCAGGTCCATCAATAGAATTTTGACTGGCAAGCTAACTTATTATGATAATGAAGACCCTCTAAAAGAGAATGCCCAAATATATTATAATAAATATAAAAATAAGAATTTTTAAAGCTTTATTGTATAAATTAATTCTGTGTTCCTAATAACCTACCTACAATTATACATTAAAAAATTAAGAAAATAATTGTTTTATTTCTATAAAACTATTAGATGTATTTCATGAAATTTCCCTAATTGTTCCATTTCAATTTTCTACTGGTGTATCTATGTTTAGCTAATTACGCTCTTTCATGTTACATATTGCTTTAAAATATTCTAATTATTAGTAGCTAAACAATGATACATTAGTAGAAAATTGAAATGGAAATAGTATCGATTTAATAATATTGAATGTGAGGGTGAGTAATTATATATACGCACACATTCAAGGAGCATGCATGTGTGCGTGGATTTGAGTATACATACACACATACGCATAATATAAGTAGCGTAACAATCACCAAATGGCACTCTTTCCAGGGGGGTATCAGTTTTACTCGCAAGAGGGTTCTCTTTTTCCGTATATATTACTAATACTCTTTGAACGACACCGAAGTCTCACGTCGATGACGAGCGCTCGCACTTATTTTGTCTCATTTAATCATAAGATCATTAACAAAGCCGTGTACTTATTCGTATAGTCACTTCACCTTAATATTTTACTCTAAAAACTATACATATCTTCACCGTTCTTAAGGTGATTCCCGTACTAGGTAATTAAAGCAAATTATTTTTATATATTTTAAGGCTATGTAGAAACAGACGCATACTCTTTGCATTTGATTAGAAATAATTTAGTTGTAATATGTAATATATAGTAATACATTAGCTATATTTAGATTGCTGCAACATAATTTAAGCTTTTTGTTTTAAATATATATTTTGTAAAATCGTCTACTGTATAGGCATCCATCTACAAGATTACTAGTAATTCAAGGTGCTATTATTGTTTAGGGATATTTGTAATATTCTCATCTAGTTGGGACTTAAATAAATATATGAAAAGGGATGAATAAGATGAATTTAAGTTAAATAAAACAACAAAATATATAAAATAAATTAAAATAAGTATATATAAACGATTATAATCTATTTTAGGATATTCAAACTCACGACTCGGGATCAACGGTCTGATAAAACCTCCACTGATTCACAGCGATTATTTTTCGTATTATTTGCTGCTTAAATCCCTTATTCATAATAAACGGTTGCCTATTGTTTGTTTTAAGTAAGAAAATTAATTTTAAGAGATTTATAATTTTTTTGCTATTAGTTAACTCCAGTTGCTGCTTTGTTTTATCTTAAATCTTGCTGCATATCGTATCACCCGAGGGAACGTGAATTACATGCGTCTACCTGTATTTGTAATCTTCACAATAGCTTGCTCCTTCTGTTATAAACGCGTACTAATGCTTGGAATGTATACATCTTCAGGAACTCCCACGGATTGATTTTGTGACTAAGCGACTGGAGACAGATGAGCTAACTGGGCCGCAGCTGTCTAGGTCTAAGTTCTTCATTTTAGTATTGAACTGAATATATGACAAACGTTAAATATCAAACATATCTAATAAATTTTTTGACAGAGTAAAGTTGTGTACCTCTTGTAACTCTGATTATAAAAGCAATTTGATCGGAGCCTGTCTGTTGATGCCAAGTATTTTTGAATAATTCATGAAACAAAGAGTACATTTTTCCTCAAGTTCGTTACATTTTTCACGTGGTAGAGCCACGCTGCAGCTTTATATTACGGTTCTAGCACGAATGGGTCAGCCCGACCGGGGAAAGACTACGCTCTCACAGAATACCAGCGTCAAATATCAGCTCAATGCTGCTGTGTTTCGTATGGTGAGTGTAGAGATCCGGAGATCTTTTTTTACTGGAATCGAGGCATTCCATCTTAGTTTTCAGGGGTTGCAACGCATCTGGGTTTCGATTCTTAATCGAGGATAAATGTGGATGTCTATGGGCCACAGTATCCACTTAACATCAGGTGGACTGTGTGCTCTTTTGTCACCCTAATTCTATAAAAAAAAATAATCACTGACCTTTCTTGAATGCCGCGTTTGAACTTAACATTATTATATAAAACTGGAAATTGTGCTAGTGACTTTAAAGGTCATTTAACTCTAATTTTTCGTAGAAGCGACAAAAAAACCATCACAACACTGCATGCGTATACAGACCCATACCATTTAGATTAGGCAGGGCCATGCTGCAGCTATGTTAGTGTTATAATTGGAGCACGAATGGGTCAGCTCGACTGGGGATGGACCACGCTATTACAGTAACCAATTAGCATTAAGTATCCTATTAAGAAAATCAATTTGAGCAGCAGGCTTTTTATTCTTACAACAAAAGCAATAAAATATAATAAGGTGATATTTAGTTTTGAGTAATGTTATCATCGGTATTGCAGCCCTACATAAGTCCACTGCTGAACGTAAGCCTCCCCCAAGTAATGCCAAAAACATGGTCCTGACCCATCTGAATCCATCAACTTCCTGCATGTCTTACTAGGTCATAATCGCATCTAGAGGGGGGACGCCTTACACTTCGACTGCCGGTACGAGGCCACTACTCGAGCAACTTTCTTCCCCATCGGCTATCGGTTCTTTGAGCTATATGGCCGGCCTATTGCCACTTCAACTTACTAATCCGTTGGACTATGTTGGTGACTCTGGTTCTATTGTGGATATCCTCACTTCTAAGCTGTTTATCACGCAGAGAAACCCCGATCATAGCCCTCTCCATAGCTCGCTGAGCGACTTCGAGCTTCATCATACGGCCGGCAGTAAACAGACCACGTCTCAGATTTGTAGGTCATCACGGGCAACTAGCACTGGTTGTACGATCTAGTTTTGAAGTTTTGAGGTATGCCTGGCCAGACGATGTGTCGCAATCTCCCGAATGCTGTCCAAGCAAGTTGAATCCGTCGTATGACCTTTCAGTTGAAGTTGAACTTACCTAGTCAGACTATTTGTCCCAAGTAAACATACTCGTCAACAACTTCAAGCTCAATGCTCCGAACAATCTCGGGCATGTGTGTGTCATGGATATTATATGTGACTTTCGTTTTGTCCATATTTATCTTAAGACTTATCCGTCGACAGACACCATTATATTACATTATAGGTCACTAAGCATGGAGCTTATGTCCTCCAGCGATTCTTCCATAAGAAGTATATCGTCGGCAAATCGAAGGTAAGTAATGTACTCGCCGTTGATGTTAATACCGTATCCTTTCCAGTCGAAGCGGTGAAGAGTTTCGCGGAGTAACAACATCCTGTCTTACACCTCTCTGTAGTTGGATAGGTTTCGCTTTCTGGTTCTGAACTCGGATAGCCATCGTTTTCCAACTGTACAAACACTTCAGCACTTCGATATAATTCCAACAGTCAATTTGGCACGGGTGGGGGACTGAAGCACCGCTGAAATTTGTACGGAATCAAGGGCTTTCTCATAATCCACAGACGCAGGGTAAAGTGGCAGGTTATACTCTTCGGACTTCTGTAAAATTTGCAGAATGGTGTGTGGTCTATGATGCTAAAACCTTTTTAACCAGCTTGTTCGGGAGACCGGATGTCGTAGAGTCCACGTGCGAGGCGATTCGTAATGACTTTCGAAAATAGCAAATAGACGCGGCTCAGAAGGGAAATCGGTCTGGTGTTCTTTAAATTATTTATAAGCGACAGTATTCCAATGGCAGGGCGCGGACCGCGAAATCAAAAAGGTCGTGGGTTCGAATCCCATTTCGCTATTCGACTACTGGCGTGAACCACTCGTAACACAAGCAATTTAAGCTTATCACGAGAGGTTAAGGGGAATATTAGTAATGTTTATAGCATTGTTAATATTCTTTAAAAAAATAAGAGCGTTGTCGCCTTTTTTTGAAGAACAAGTGAAATGTTATACTAGTGAATAAATAAACCTCTACTTCTTTTACTACAGCTTTATCTCTAAATTTCAGTCTGAAATTGTTACGTCTCTATAGAGTTATTATTATTATTAATGTTAAAAAACAAGTAACAAGATAAAGTTTAAACGAGAAAAAGCGCTTAACTAGAGGTTTCAGTACCTGAAAATGCGTTTAGAAACGAACTGATAAAGTGAACGGCGATCAAAACTCGTCTCAAGTGCACCGTTATCCACTGCCATTCACTTTTTGTCGTTTGAACGATGTTTTTCATATACACACTTTTGCTTTTTTTATTTGATATAATATTATATGAAACATACTACTAGCAATATTCGTGCGGTAAGCGCTAAGGGTCACGGTTTTGAATTCGGGATGTTTAGATGTTTAAAATAATTCAAAATGATGTTATTTTGTCGCCAACACATGTTTTTATTGTTTTTTGCAATCCCGTCCGTCCAAAGGCTGCTCTTAGCGATAAGACCGCCCATTGTGCCACATTTCCTTCTCTCCTTTTTGTTAATATTTATGTTTTTTTGGCGTGCAATATAGTGTTATATTTTATATTGCATTATATATATATATATATATATATATATATATATATATATATATATATATATATATATCTTCCAATAGTTGGCTATTTAAAAGTCCCTTTACACCAGATATAAAATATCCAGACCGAGAGCGGGAGTAGTGTCAAAGTTGCGAGACAACTTTAATGTGATCAACAAATATCTTTTATACGTGGTACAGCCATACTAGTTGTCTCTAAAGGTCTATAAGTGATTAAGTGATACAGACAGAGATACCGATATAATCACAACTCACACAAAAGCAGACACAAAAACTTTTTGCACAAATGTTGCCACAATGGAAAAACAAATGGTATGTGTTTAAGCCCAAAGCTAAGTAGCCAAAAACTCTGACCTGAGGTCACAAGGTCACCCCACATATGTTTATATTTAACGATGTAGAATGTTTTTATCTTACGCAAGTGCGAGGAAAACTTACGCAAATGATTAATCGAGAAAGATTTCTGAAATTTACGCGAATATCACACATTGAATAAAACTAATTATGTAGATTTGATCGCGTTTAATTATCTTATTTTTTAATTTTCGACGTTTCGAGTGCTTTAAACCACTCATGGTCACGGAGGATTCTTAGATGTTTGACGTCTCAATGTCATAGTTAGCCCGGTTACCTTCAGTTTTTGAATATTAATTTTTGGTTCGATCTACGCCGAAGGAGCTTAGAGTATTTTGAGGAGTCTTGCAATCGTATGATTGGGCTTGGATTTAATTTTGTTAATTATAGGATCCCAAGCAGATGGCAGCACCCATCCATCTTCTCTTTTGATATCAGGATGTATTTTTTAATTTCAATAGCCTTGCGTATCATCTTTGGTGGGAATCGGTGTTCTTTTGAGAGAATTTGTCATTTATCAAATCTGATGTAATGGTGGGGACGATCTTAAACATGTGTGTGACCACATTCACAATCTAGCTTGTACACTCTTGCATCTTGTAGAGGAATATTACACTTGATGGTTGGTAAAAATTGTAATTGTAACTAATCTCCTTCAGCGGCTTGTAGTATGTTACAATGGAAGCTTGCTTTAAGATGTAAACAACCTTGTCTGTGACTTCTCTGACACACTGTAGTACAGAAGATACACGCATGACTGTGGCTGGCTACACTCGATTACTGTGACGCAGGCCCGAGAACCGAAGCTTGTTGTCTTGCAATACTTGCTTGACGTGCTGAAACTCAGCGGCCGGATGTTTTCAGTCACAGATCCCTTGTGCTCTGATACGAAGGACGATGATTCACCATTTATATATTGGTTGGTATGGGTCTTTTTTCTATACACAGTATAACCAAAAAAGCTCACAACATTTATAGAGAAAAGCCTATAAATATTGTGAGCAACTTAATGTTCTTAACCTTCTTGAGCCCATTCTTCGTGAACTTAAAATCATTATAAGGCACTACCAACAGCTTCTATTTGCTCTAGTAAATATTAATTCGTCCAAGAGACACCTACGAGAAATAAGTTACAGAGTAAACACAACGTAAATAAGGGTCCTAACTAAGACGATCACGTCATAAATTTATTACACGGCTTATAATTAAACCTTTAAAAAGATCCTTGAGAAGGATCAACGTATATTTGTTTATCCCGGTTACATAAATTTTATATAATTATGTGCGCCCATTTTTATACATAGAAGTGGGGGGGGGGGGGTTAAAATAAGAACAAAGCAAAAATTGAAAATAATTTTTTAAAAACAATTCATCAAGTTACAATTCCCGAATATTTTAATTTAGGTATGATTTACGTTGTATATTTAAACAATAAAAAAATAAAAGAAAGAGAAGTAAATGATTTAGCGGGTTCTAGCTTTTCGCCAATTGGATTTTATAATTGATACCAGTTAGATAAAGCTCGCTTTCTATTATAATTTTATGTAATACATTCTCAAAAAAAATTTCGAAGATAATTTTTCATCTAAAATTGCTTAATTGTATATGAAGTATTTAGGAGTTTGTGAGTAGTTACTCTTTTATTGAATAAGGGTGATAAACGAATACATAGTCCACCTAATGGTAAGTAGATACTGTCGTCCATAGACATCTACATTTATCCCCAATTAAGAATGAAAAGTTGGATACCCCAGAGTTATAAGATATACCTCGTTATCAGTGAGTGACAAGAATCACGGATATAAAGTCGAAATGTGATATCAAAAGTTTTTGAGATAGTGGCATTGTTTATTCCTAGTAGATAAAATTTCGCGTTGCTTGTGACCTTCTTACATTGTAAGAGCTATAAGAAGGTTACCTCAAGTCAACTTCCTGTCTTCACGAAGAGGAGAGAGGAAAAAGAGATAATATGTGGACACAGGTATCACCAAGTAAAGTTAGTGCATAATGAAGATTCCTGTCAAAATTGAGGGTGATCGTAGAACTTGCTCTGAAAAATTGTAAGTACATGCAGCAATTAACGGAAAACGCGGCACTATTTACAGATACCTTTACTCAAAATAAATTAAATTACTAATAAAAAAGAAATATTGTGACTAAATTACTAAAATATGCCACAATCAACATCTAAAAGTAAATATATGAATGAAAAATTAACCTATATTTGCAATCCGCCTCTTTTGTTTGTTCTGAATCGGATTAAATCAATCTATTTGTCGCCGGCTCTAGACAAGGTCAACAGAAACGTGCTTTATGTCTCACCCAGGTTGTTGATCGATAACAAACAGAACTTAATGTAGATACCCTCAATTATTTAACTTCTTTACTGGTTTCGGCACTTTTTTAAATAGGATACTTCATGGCTGGTGGAAGAAATGACTCCAACTTAACGTTGATAAAAAAGGTTTAAGTTTGTAATTTAAATATTTAGACGATATTCTAGTTGTTACATACATATACATACATAAACACTCACGCCTGTCACCCAGAGGGGTAGGCAGAGACTACAGACTTCCATTTGGAACGATCCTGACACACCTCTCTCGCCTCCTTCACATCCATACACCTACGCATACATGCTCGTCGGTTAAGGGTACTCCTAATTTGGCCCGTTTTCAATAAATCGCCTATTTGGTCGATAAATTTTCGCCTAGGACGTCCCTTTCCGACTCTGCCATTCACTTCTGCAACATAAATATTGTTACTTCGCTTGTGATATTTCTTTAACCACTCAAAAGGGTCCAAAATATAACTTTTTATAAAAATAAAAGCCGGTTTCAAAAACCAAAACATTTCCACTTATCAGCATCTGAAGTCAGAGCCTTAATTTTCTGTGGACTATATGTCTACACTATATGTGATAACACTGACTTCTAAAGCTGTTGTGTGAAAACTATTTTTTTCTATGAAGTCGGCAACTTTTTATAAAAAGCTTAATTTTTAGGTTTTCAATTAGCGTTCATAAACAGACGGATTTTATATAGCCTAGGGACTTTATAGAAGAAAGAGTGACAAACGAGCACAGTGATGGTAAGAAACACACCTGATTGTATGAAACATTATGTTGCAATTTCACGCTGGTACTCTGTTCTTGTATGGTTCTTACACGGCCGAGCCCCCCGTTTGTGCTGCAGTAATTGTACTCAGTAGCGTGGCTATTCTACCTGCCAAAAATTTACTATGGACAAAATTAGTGCTACTCGTAACTACCAACGTGGGAGGTCTGTAAGAATTCGTAATAGTAACAAAAGGAAATTCGAAGGTAAGGCTAATATTTATTTAGGTACGAATTTCCGAGTTACCTTGGGGAATGGGCTGAACTGAAAACCAGTGCTACTACTAATACCGATGAATTTCGTAGTTTCATGCTGAAGGCACAAGATTTTTTTAGTGTATTTTCTATTTATTTGTTGTATTTTTGGATAAGAGTCACACTGCTGCTATATTGTGGTTGTAGCACCAATCGGTCAGAGAGTGCCGGAGAGAACCATAGACCCTTTTCACTGGAAACCAGGCATTCCATCTTATTTTGCGGGGATAGTACGCATCTGCATTTTGATTCTTAATTGAAAATAGACATCTATGGGTTACTGCATACACTTATCACCAGGTGGACTGTATGCTCATTTGTTACGCTTATTCTATAAAAATATGATGTGATTAATACTTTGGTTAATTTTTCTTTTTCCTGTAATAACTTTTTTTATTTAGTTATGTATGTTTAAACTCGAATAAACACGATGCCTTAGTTGCTTCAATTTCGAATTATTGATTTGCATGGCTGGCTCAGTTGTGATTTCCGTGTCTTACGTGTCAAACGCAACAAGCATCAATACGACTATCGTCGGGCTGACACCATTCCAAGGTCCCCCACACACAGCCCCAGCAGATATTACCACTTGCATACCTCCATCGACCAGAACCACAAGAATGCGTTGAATCAGGCGCGGCACACCCACAGATTCATCATAAGACGCAATAAGCATCAATGCAACTATCATACGGATGACACCCCCTCATAACACACCCATATATAGAGGCCTAGAATGCTCAGGCTGCCCCAAAAGCAACAGCGCGTGGAGTGTTCTCGTGCATTTTTGGACCTCTACAAGGAAGACAAAGATATTGTTATGGTGAAGAAACTTGGGTTCACCATTATGAACCTGAGTCCACAGACTATCTTGCACAAAAAGGTACAACCCAAGAAATTTAAGGTGGCACAATCGGCTGGGAAAATCATCGCGACAGTCTTTTAGGACTCAGAAAGAATTATATTTATACAGAGAAGTTCTCTATGCGGAATTACTACACTTAGAAAAACCCATTACTAACACCAGAACAATTGAAGGAAGCCATAAGGGAAAAAAAGGGGAAAATTGACCAAAAGAATCCTTCTTCTGCACAACAACGCGACAGTTTACAATGCGCCATGTTGCGATGGCAGCCCAGTAAAGGTGGGCTTCGAAATTTTGCCATACCCACCCTATAGTCCTTTTAGGACTCAGAAGGAATTCTATTTATAAAGATGAAGGTGTCTCTATTGTCGGAAATTACTACACCTAGAAAACACGCCTGGAAATTACTAACACCAGAACAATTGAAGGAAGCCATAAAGGAAAAAAAGGGGAAAATTGACCAAAAGAATCCTTCTTCTGCACAACAACGCGACAGTTTACAAGTGCCATGTTGCGATGGCAGCCCTGCAAAGGTGGGCTTCGAAATTTAGCCATACCCACCCTATAGTCCTGACCTGGCTCCCAGTGCTTATTATCTATTTCCAAACTTAAAAAAAGAACTTCCTGGGAAAAAGTTTTTAAGTGATGAAGAAGTGAAGGAAGCAGTTTTGGCGTATTTTTTAGACAAAGACAAATCATTTTTGAGGGTATAAATAAGTTAATAGAAAGATCCGGTGTATTAGGGTAGCAGGTGAATATATTGAAAAAGAAAAATAAATTTGGATTTTTATTTCCACTCCTTACCCCTCATTGCGTGAGCTTTAAAATGTCCCCTAAGTCCGTTGTGGTAGGAACTTCGGTGCCGGATGAAGAAACCAGCCGAAGAAAGAAGCGCGAACGCACTTTCCAATTTTGGTTGTTATAAACCAAGTCAAGGCCAACATCGGCATAGGAAGATGACCATTTTTTTTAATACAGTAGTCTAAAATTTTCTTTGAAACTCACAAATTGAAATGAAATGATTACATTGTTGATGTTTATAACTAATGTACAAATTAAGACCCCTGTGGAGAAGTTAGATTTCATAAAGGTTTACATTTGTGCAATTACTTTCAAAAACGAGTTCACATTTCAACCGTAATTTTTGTATGCATGTTATTGTCCGTTAATTGTGAACCAATTATGATAATTCTTTTTTAATTAGACAGGGGTAAAAATTTTCACCCCAAGGGTATGTTAAGGATGGCATTATAATGCATGTATTTAAATGACATTCTAGGCTCGTGACGGTGCTTAATAAGCTCAAACGGGACAATAGTTAAACTTTTCAGGAAGTTAAAGCCTGTTATGAACGTATAAGAGTAAAATAATGACTAACTCGTATGCAGTTTACAAACACAAATTGCACAAGGATAAATATCCAGACTCTGAACGATCATTTGTAGGCCATCTAAGTATTAACTTGTTCCGACGGGATCCAAACCCACGACTGCCGTAACTTAGTGCTAAGTTGCGGCGCTGAGATTAATGCTAAATGCTAAGTTAATGAACTGTTAGCTTATACCGCCGTATTACTTAATAGTTTATAATATTTAGATAATGTTTTATTATCTATGAATTAGTATAGTTTAGTTTAGTTTACGAGGGGCTGTTTTCCGCAACTCCACGTCTAAGCGCGTATTTTGCATGTGGGCAGGATTAATGTAATTATTCGAGCCATGAAATCTCCCCGAAGAAGTTCAACAGTCCTTTGATGGTTCAATGGAATTCGGGGAGCAATCCCGGTGACCTCCGGACGTGTCAGCAAAACGTGAGCCGCCATTTCTTCCTCCCCATGCATGCCCTGCATAGTAGCCCCTCTATATCACCTATGGTAAACAAATTTTTGTTAAAGGAGCCATGTCCTGTGATAGCAGTTGTTACTATCCCGATCTGTGGCTTGTTCAGTCTCATTAGAACCTTGGTTAGACCACTGTTTATTTCAGGCATTTTCCAATAATTTTTATTGAATAAACATTATTTATAAAATTTAAATAAAAAATATAATTTAATCTTCCATAATAAATTATTCAAGAATTACTAACTTAATGATTTCTTAAATTTACGCGAACACTACACATTGAATAAAATTATTATTTACGGATTTTATCGCGTTTAATTCAACTTTAATTTATTTTTATTATCCCGACGTTTCGGGTTCTTTACAGCACCCGTGGTCACGGGTGGGGGGCGAGATGTTTGACGTCCCAATGTCATAGTTAGTCCGGCTACCTTCAGTTTTGAATATTAATTTTTGGTCCGATTTACGCAAAATGAGCTTATACGTATATAATATATATATATATATATATATATATATATATATATATATATATATATATATATATATATATATTACTAACTTATTTAAGAATTATACTATTAAAATTATAACATCATCATTTCGATTAGATAAAGCAGTTAATAAATGCTTGTAGCATTATAAGATTTAATATTTTGATAGTAAATCACTAAACAATAAGAAACTAAACCTAATCCATCTCTACCTAAAAAACTTCTACTTATATTAGGACTAATAAATAATAAAATTATTGAAAAAACAAATATATGTAATAGCTCGTCTACAGCCTACTAGATTTTTCCAAAGCTGAGCGTGTAAGTTATTGAAGTTTCTATGTACCAGTGAACGAACGTAGCCAAAGGGGATTGGTATCATTGATTCCGGCCCTATTGAGGCCAGAGCCAATCCCTTTCTGGCCAGTTCATCTGCATAGTTGCGTCTAGATCCACTGTGTCCCTTAATCCATTGCAGTGTCACATTATTGTGCTTACATGCCTCATTTAATTGTTGATGGCATTCATATATTAGTTCCGAGTTCATCACATTATAACTCAGAGCTTGTAGTACCGCCATACTCTCGGTCAGTTGTCTGATGGAGAAGTCTTTTACCATCCTAACATCTAGTTTCTATGTTACCACAGAATCTGCGGCACCATATTGAGCGTTGATACCTGATACATTTTTTTATATTCAACTAAGCTTTCTTGTATAGTAGCCAGTCTTCATCCATTGTTGTATTCGTGGCCCTATTTAGGGCTTTTCTTACCTTCTTACGTTTCCTATCTAGTTCTTTACACCACCATGGTTGCTTTATTCTATTGCTTTACTTTATCTACGAATTATTTTATTTTGAGAGTTGCCTAACATAACAATTTCCTCATGATCGTTTCCCATCTTCCTCGACAATAAATATAAAGGACACAAATAGAAAAAAAACTTATCAAAACGTAACCGCAGAAAGTTCAGACGGATGCAAATATTTGTATAGGTCTGTTGATTAACTGGGGGGGGGGGGATATATTTACTTTAGCCGCCTTGATAGGCGGGTGGGTCGGGGCACAGATTAAAGAACAAGGACCAGAGGAGAAGCTTCCTCAAAGTAAAAAATTTATACCCATTCTGATAAGGTTGTCACATGATGTATGTTAAAATTTTAGAAAAAAAATTAGTAAAAAGTATAATTTAAAAAGTAAAAAATAAGTTAAAAAGCATAAAACAACGTGTGTATTAATTATAACTACTAAGGTAAATAAAGGGCAGCGGCGGTGGTGGTGATGATGGTAGTGTTGGTGATGGTGGTGGTGTTGGTGATGGTGTTGATGGTGCCACTGTTGGTCCACTGCCTACGATACAACCACCTCCACAACCACTGACACCATCACCAACACCATCAGCAATACTATCCACTAACACCAGCATCACTTCCACCAACACCACCGCCATCAACCCCACCAATTTTTAGTCTGGTCAACCATAATGAAGTGGTATTTACCCCTGGGGTCACGACTCGCAAAAAGTGCCTTATAACCTTCTCCGGTATGTAACCTACCTCTATACTAAAGTGGGTGAATAAAGTTACACATTTAGCCTCGTTACGTAGGGCATCCTGCCATCTAAGCCACTGTCATGGTAAGGCTGACTAACGTTTCAAGTAGGTGGGACCGACTTCATCACTCGGCGACATATCTGTCTAACAGATTCTCACATACGTATCAATGTTATTATTTAGTTTTATTGTATATAATACGTAAAAAGGTGCTTACTTCACTGGATCTCTCGGATACAAAAAAAAAACACCCTTAATTTCTCTAGAACTATTCATGCATATTGTATAATTATTAGGCATTTTTGCTTATACAGAACACATATCATTTACCTATATAAATTTAAAATAACTTAACTCTAATCATTTTAATTTAAGTAATTCTAATTATTTACTAACTGCGAAAAACTTAATAAATTAATTGATATATAAAAAAATACGTGTGGCACTCGGTAACTGCAGCGGTAAAGCTATTGCATACCATTTTTTATCAACTTATGCAATTATAATTATTTATTTATTTTATTTATGCAGTTAAGTCTTTGATATTAAATCAAGTTATACTTTTTGAGCATGGTGACCGATAAGAAAACAATTTTTTTTCTCTTATTGAATTAATGAGAAGTTAATATTGTTTAAAATATTTATAATATCTTACAATACATGTAGGTTATTCAGGAATTTTTATCATTGAGTGAGCAGCTAGTGTACACGCATACGTCTAGTCGCACGCACACAAACACCGTGCCGAAGTCTGCCGAGTGCCGAAGTCTGCCAAACTGAAACGAAGTTAGACGATGCACGGCTTTCAACGCCACACCTCCGTGCCTGTCGGAGTGGGGGAGCGTGAGGTTTTTTTTTTGTTACGGAATTTCTGGATTCGGTCCCCGCGCTCAACGCCCGCGATAGAAGCTATGCAATAGCTTAAAATTTCAAAATATTGTTGGTCTATTTATTTAAATCGCACAACTAACAGCCCATGGACTTGACTGAGCCGACGCAAACCGGTTTGTACCCCGACGGAGCGTCAATGAACCTGTCGGTTAGAGCTCACGCACTCATCGCTGCGCTATGTATGTATGGGTGTATTAGCAGCGAGCCGTTTGTATGCCCCGTTCCTCTGGTCGGTTTCTTTACTCATGTGGTCATGGCAACCAGTAATCGTAGTTTAAATTTGAGTTTTTAAGCTAATGCTGATGCCCATCTCCTGTTCCGTTTTACTTTGTCACCAACGAAATAATGTTTTCTACTTCATCAGCTTGTAAAAGTCCATTGCTGGACTTCTTGCCTTGATCGCCATGCTTTGCAGGTGGATTGGCAATTGCAATACCAAATATGGGGTAATGGATGATATGGGATAGTGAATTCTCTCACGCCGCCTCTAAATGGAAAGATTTGTTTCAAAAACAAAACGACGATCGTTCCGTGGCTTAGTGGCGTTACAATGAGTTACAGCGCTAAGGCTCGTGGATTTGAATCCCGCACGGAATAAGTATTTCTATGCCTGAACTATGTACTAACTTTTGAATTGGACTTCTGACGTATCCATCTATCCATTGTTATTCCAAATAATTACCAATAGCTCGTTATTAGTAATTTGATTAGGCGATCTTTTCACTGTTATAATCTAAATTTATTTGGTTATTTTTTTGGCGCCTTTACTTACTTGATTTTCACTTTGTATGTTTTTTTTTGTTATCAAAATACAATAAAATCTTTTTGTAACGAAATAAAACCTGACTGTTGTTTAGACCACAAGATAGAGAATTTTGTATAGATTTTATAGTGCTAAACTTTTTCATAAAAAAGTAGTCTCTATAACCTCTCCAGAAGAATCCAAAAATCAACACAATAACATTCACACGAAAATGGCGTATGAAATGAACGTAGATTATAAATAAATATCCATAGCATAATTATTCTTTATTGCAATAAAGGATAGAAAATTTCATATTGATTCTATAATGCCAAATTTATTCATAGAAAAGTAGTCTTTAAATATAAGTATTAATGGTTTAAAGTGCTGTAGGTGTGCGCGGTCGAATTCGACCGCTTGAATTTTGACGGAATAGCGCCGCCGTCGAATTTAACCGCTTGAAGGTTGAAGAGTTAATAGTTTTAAATGCTTTGGGTAGATGCGGTCGCATGCGACCGCTTGGGATTTGTCGGGTGCATGCGACTGCATGGGATTTTTATGGCGCTTGAGGGGTTAAATGTCCTTCGGAACAGACAATGATCAATGACCATAGGGCCTATTCAGTCGTGTTACAGTAAACCCTCGTTAACACGAACACGAAAAAATCAGACAAATAGTTCGTGTTACAGGGGAGTTCGTGTAATCCGAACAATGCAAAAAATGAATTCGTGTTTCTAAACTTAAAATTATGATTCATCATAGAAACATTTTTATTAATAAATTTGATATTATTATTTTATATTCACAATAATTTTTATTACAAATTTTTTAACTTAACATTATTATTATTACATATTATCCGATTTTGACTGTTTGTTTTTATTTGTTCATAAAATACATTTTGATATTGTTTTGGCGCTAAGTTGGTCGGAGTTTGCGTGCACATTCGAAGTTGATCGTTTCCAGCCCATCTGAAAATGCGTCTGAAATGTTGTTCGTCGCTGCATAGCGAAGAAAAATATCGAATGCATCTCTGACCTCCTTCGACGTCGGTGTGATGACTTCTTCGTTATCGCTCTCATCACTGGACTCGTGTTGGTCTGGGATCAGGGCTACTTCTGGATCCCGGGTCTTGTCATTCAGGCCCATAGTCAAATCTTCATTCAAACCCGTGGCCAAATCGTCATCGACACTGACGTACTCGTTGAAATCAACTGAGTTCTAAACATAATAATGAATTGCATTAATTAATATGAACAATTAATTTAGATATTCTGAATAGCTTTTGTAAGATGGAAAGAAAATTTGAGGTATTGTTTCTATTTTTAGGTACTCGAGTGAATGTTTGATATCCTAATCCTTTGTCTATTTTTAGAAACTCGAGTTAATGACTTTTCTAATCTCTTCAGCCATTATTTACCGGTATTTGCATTCCGAAAAAGGACAAAAATATAAAAAATACGTGATTTGAGAATTTTTATAGTTCGTATTATCCGATAATTAACCGTCAAGGGACGAAAAAATTGTTCGAAGTTCGGATTAACGAGGGTTCATCTTAACCGAACATAATTACATTGAAGCTTATGGAACTATTGTCTAGAGCAAATTTTTGTTCGCCTTAACAGCCTGGCCACGGGACATTCGCCGTAGCGAAAATTCGCGCGGCGCGAACGGCGAGGCGTCTAGCGACTAAAACAAATGTATAGAAATGTATGGAGCAAGCCACGCGTAGCGGCGAGTGGCGACGCGAACGGCGAAATTTACCGGGCGAATCGCGCGGGCGACTGGCGGCGCGGCGGGCGACTGAAACAAATGTATAAATCAGTACGGTGCAAACCCCGGAGTCGGGCGGGAATCGCGGCGGCAGACGCGGCGAATAGTATAGGAACAAAATATTTTAGTTGTTTTCGCCGCGAAAAATGCCGGGCCGACAAAAACAACTTAAAATTCCATCCGCATTGACTTTTATCTCCAATTCTGGTTGAATATTAACAAGAATATAATCGCAGGTTTCAACACTCATTCTGGTATTTACTCGAAATTTTTTCTAGATGCATTCTATTTGTTGTAGAATTCTCCATCTATAACTCGATTCCTATTCAAATCAAGTACTCCGCAATCTCATCCAAATATAATTATGTCTTGAATCAAAAAACAACTACTTTCTAAGCAATATCAAGATAACTTTGATAAAGACATTTCACTCTCGGTCTATCTGGTCGCGGCGGCAAACGTGACTTCCCTTGGTCCTCAAATCGCGCCGCGCGAATTTTCGCCCCGCCTGTCGCTTCGCCGTTCGCGCCGCCGATTCCCGTGGCCAGGCCGTAAACCAAAATTCGTGTTTCGTCGTTCGTTTTTTTTTTTTACTTTAACAATATAGCCTATTCAAAAAAAAATTCTAACTATCTTTCTTTTATTCACTATTAATCTCTACAGATTCGCCTCATGTTTCAAAATTATGATTATTTTAGAAATGAAGGCTATTTTATTATAAAAATAGCATTCATTATTTATTGGCATACACAAATTACAGAAAAATATTTAAAAACGTGGTGGTTTTCGTAGGATCTTGACGTGCGACGGATTATTGCTCCTGCTTTATCGTTAAAATAATGGCTTGAAATGGGTTTTCTGTGTCTGCGCGCGTGAACTGTTAGAAGAAACGCCGATACAAGTGCTTCGGTGTCGATATAAACCTCAAATTATTTTGGTTGCTTAAGCGTCCATTAAACTTGAATGACTGTCGTCATCGACTTTTTGTTCTTTGAGTTGTTGTCAAAATCTACTTTGCACGGTGACACATCAGTATATTGTTAAGAAAAAATCCATAAAAACGAAGATCCTGAATGAAATGAAGACATGGCTTAAATGACAAGCGTCCAAGCCAAAATTCTTAATTAAAAAATTTAAAAACGTTTCGTTCTTGCTATAGTAAAAGCATAATTATGGAGTGTAGAAGTAAGGAGTACCAACTCCCATAGTAGAACAGTTGAAAAAGTGGCCATCTGTAAGCAGTAAATAACAGTTCAAAAACTATCAAAAACTCTCCACAACAGCGCTAGAGTACCTGCTGGAATGAAACTTAGAAGTTGTCAACGGTTTAAGTTTGGTGCTAAACTGTTCAGTAGCTCTAAAATCTAAAATAATTTTATTTAGTTAAAATAACCTTGAAAAAGTAGTCTATCCCAATAATGTTTTTCGGTGCGTTCTTTAAAATTTACTCCGTAGTTATAGTGGCACCACCCTTATTTAAGGTTTTTGTTGACACTTTTTAATACATAGTCTGTAGTCCTTACTTCTACACTCCATAAGCATAAGCTTTCGTTTTTCGTTTTAAAAATTTTTTTATGATTGTACCAAGGACAACAGAAATAAAAACTATTTAATTATGCTTAAAATTTATCGTTTTATTACCTACATATTTTGGTATAACTGTTCGGAATAATGTCTAGCACACAATTTCGTTCATCTCCTTCAGGAAAATTTTCTTATTTCCAGTGCCAATTAGTACAATTTTATGCAATGTTTTCTAAAATAAAATAAGTATAATTTTACCTGATAAGAATATAATTCTAATTTTAATTTACTATAAGTCGTAAAGCGACACTGCAGCTGTATTATAGTTGTTGCACGAATAGGTCAGCTCGATCGGGGGTAGGGCCACGCTTTTACAGAATATAAGCGTAAAATAGCAACTTAATGCTGCTGTGTATCGTATTGTGAGTGTTGAGAGCCGGAGATCCTTTTTATTGGAAAAGAGACATTCCATTTTAGGTCTCTGAAGTAACTACGCAAATGCGTTTTTATTTTTAACTAAGGATAGATGCAGTTGCCTAGGGGTGTCAGAATCCAGTCGGTCCGTGGGGTCGCCGCCGCTGGACATAACAGAGCTAGTTCTTTTCTCGACTAAAGGCCAAGTATAGCCATTCTAAGAGGAAACGCAGCCAGCGTTTTTGGCTTATTTTTATTTATAATAAGTTATTTTCAGTATTATATATACAATATATTATTATCTATACTTATAATATTATATCTGTAGTAAAATAGAAACAAAAAGATTTGTATCAGTATAAAAATCAAATGACATAGCTTTCATCAATCTTCAATGCATTTAAATAGACTGATTTTCACCTAACTCTTTAAGTCGTAAATTTCCCGATTCTCTCAAAAGACTATTTCATTATTATTTTAGTATTTTGTTGTCTGCAATTTTCACAGAATAAGAAAAACAAGCACATGATCCACCTGATGGTCAAACGATGTTGCGACCTATAGACGTCTTCATTTATTCTCGGTTTGGAAACAAAATGTTGCGTTATCACCCAGAAGACTGAGACTTTTTTGCCTCGTTACCAGTAAAAAGTCTTTACAATCATCATACGAAACACATCAGCAATGTTTTGCTGTAAAACGCTGGTATTCTGTGAGAACGTGATACCACATGAGTAAAAGAACCGTACGGTACAGAGGCAAAGCATCCTACAACCGCGCTGTGATAGTTACACTACAAAGTTTTTTTTTTTTTGCGGATGGAAAATCATCTAATGACGCCTTTCGCTCTGGGTGGAGCGTAAGGGAGTGTCAGACTTTTACTGACTAAAAACCATCCGTGTTCCTTCAGTGCCCTTACGTTCCGGAGTCGCGGTATCTCTTTCAAACAGTCCGCAGCCCCGGCAGGCGTCGGCCCTTGCGGGCCCCTTCACGCTGCTGACAGCTCTTTGAGGCGCGCGTGGAACAAAACGCGCCGTCGACACGGCCTGTCGTCGTTAGACGGACGGATGGCGACCTACCCATTGCTCGCCGTCCGCAGGCCCGCGCCTACGGTGGCCGGGGGCCACGACGTAGCCCCCGACGCCCGGGGCGTCTCCCGCGGCGGCCGGGGAGGAAAGCTGCTACTCTCTCCTTCTCCCGCTCCGCCACCTCCTTCGCTAGCATCACTGCTTTGCAGAAGGTGGCAGAAGGTCACACTAGGCCTGCGCGACCAGGCCTTAACAGTTCTGGAAGCTCTCGGTGAGGAAGTAACTTATGAGCAACTCCTTGAGGCATTGGAGGCGAGATATGGCGACGCTCACCTGGAACACGTCTTTCGTGCGCAGCTTAAAGATCGCGTGCAGCGCTTCTACGAAAACTTGCAGCAGTGGGCTCTAGAGGTGGAGAAGCTGGTGCGGAAAGCATACCGGTCTGTACCTGCACTCATTGAAGGGAACCTGGTGCAGACATTCATCGACGGCATCCGCGACCTGGAAGTCAGAGCTGTTGTGAGGCTCGGGCACCACCAGACGCTTAAGGACGCCTTGGCCCATGCACTGGAGGTGGAAGCCGTGCGGCAGGATCATCGTTCCCATCGCGTCAGAGAGGTTGCAGCAGCTACAGTTCGCGACTGCAACAAAGGATACAGCCCTAGGTGCTATGGCTATGGGGAAAGGGGCCATCTTCGCTCCAGTTGCCCTAAGCGACCTGTAGAAAGGAGAGCTGATCGATCTCGAGAGGGTAGTGCAGCTAACGGCACCGCCTGGCGGTGGCAGGATCGTCGTTCCCCTCGCGCTAGGGAGGTTGCAACAGTTACTGTTCGCGACCTCAATAAAGGATACAGCCCTAGGTGCTATGGCTGTGTGGAAAGGGGCCATCTTCCATCCAAATATATCATCCAGGCTGCCCTAAGCGAACCCTAGAAAGGGAAGGTGAACGATCTCAGAAGGGAAGTGCGGCTAACATCACCGCCCAGCAGCAGCCGGGATACGACTTTACTATCAGACATCGCAGCGGGAAATCTCATGGCAACGCAGATGTATTGTCAAGAAGACCTTGTCCTGAAGATTGGAAACATTGTACTAGGCAAGAGAGTAAGAAAGTGGTATCCATGAGGATGCTCAGGACAGACCACCTCAGCAACGAGTGGAAGGACAGCCTACGACATGCACAGCAGGAAGATCCGGACTCCAAGCCGATTCTGGAATGGATGAAGGCCCGTGCTACCAAGCCTAAGTGGAGCGACGTCTCAGCGATGAGTTCGACCACTAGAGGCTATTGGACCCAGTGGGACAGCTTGCTGATTCAGGATGGAGTCCTGTGCCGTAAATGGGTACAATAGTCGAGGAGACAGCTGTCGTTTGCAAATGGTTGTCCGTAAGGCTAAAGTGCCGAATTTTCTACAGCTGTGCCATAATGGTCGTTCAAGAGTCCATCTGGGAGTTAAACGAACTCTACTGAAGGTCCGAGAACAGTTTTACTGGGTCCATTATCGTGACGATGTCGAGGATTGGTGTCGTACATGTACAAGTTGTGCGGCCGTGAAGGGACCTCAGACAAGTAGTAGAGGAGCATCGAAATTGTACAATGTTGGTGCACCACGGGATAGGACAGCCCTTGACATTACGGAGCCGTTACAGAAAGGCGCAAGAGGGACTCCTAAGATCGCCCATGTGGATCGCCTGGCGCGTTATTATGGGGCCGATAATGCGCGGGACGAGCATGTTTTAGGAGGGGGCAGTGTTGCGCGTCTAAGTTGACATCTGGCACTAGCGCCATCTAGTGTCGGGTAACGGAGCGAGGGGAGAGCTTTCCAGAAAATGACATCACTAATCTTTCAACCGACAACGCCATCTGTTGTCGAAACGAAGAACTAAGCTTCTGGAAGCTGACTCTCGAACTTTCGGCGCTTTGTCGATTGGTGCGCGTATTTACTTTAATGTTCTGGATGATTCGGTACTAATGTGTATTTATAGGCGCTGCAAGGTGCGATCGGGGAAGTATTCAATTCGGCGAGACAAGCGAAGCTTCGGAGCGGAATAAAGTGAATCAGTGTGATTAATTATTGGTGTTTTAAGTTTTAATTTGTGTAAAGAAAATTAAAGTGTTAATTTAGGTAATTTTATCGGCAATTTTTATTGTCGCGAACCCCAAGCTCGTAACAGTACCCTTAATTTTGCCCCAAACATATAATTTATTGCTTTTTCTGCGGGGGAGACCTGAATGATGTTGAAATCTCGTCTAAATTTTATTCCTAACTGATATTCTGTAGAGGCTATCGGTCCACGGGGCCTACGAATACAGTTTCTAAAGTAACTATGTATGTAACTGATTGTCGCAACAATATACCGGATTCATTTTCTCGCCCAAAAACCGAAATCTAAGTTTAGTAATTTTGTGAGAAAATTCAATCACAAATCCACTGCTGAACATAGACCTCTCCCACAGATTGGTACAAAGTAGGAGGGGTTGTCAAGCACTGCGTTTGCCGGTATGAGGCTGCCCCTAGAGAACTTTTGTAAATAAATGTATGTAAATAAATTATAAATTAATTTAAAATTAAATTTTTTTTGACATTATGAATTTGATATATTACAATATAGGACGATTTAAATTAGCAAATGGCGCAAATATGAGTCTTTGAGAAATGACTACATATTTGTGCCATTTGCTTTAGAGATTATTGGTAAATATCACCAATGTATCATAGTAGCACACTACTAAGACGCAAGTGGACAAAACTCCACGTATCATAGCGCTAATGCACTAACACATGAAGTTCAGTATGCTGGTTACACTTAAAAGTGCTACCATACACACTCATCATCCCCATCCGAAAGATAGACGACACATCGCTATGCGCAACGACGTCGCCCACAAACGGTATGGGTGTGCGATGTCTACGGGAAAGCCGTATTGCTACAACAAACCCGCTTACCATCGGCACTAAGATGTTAATTGTATACCTCCATCGACCAGAACCACAAGAATGCGTCGAATCAGGCGCAGCACACCCGCAGATCCATCACAAGACGCAATACCGCAAGTAGCAGTAAGCATCAATGCAACTATCATACGGGTGGCGCCCCCTCACAACACACCCACATGACTCCTATCGATTTTGGTAACAAAATTTTTATTGTTGTTATATAAAAAATATCACCAACGTATCATAGTAGCACGCTACTAAGACGCCAGTGAACAAACCTCCACGTGTCATAGCGCTAATGCACTAAGACATGAAGTTGAGTATGCCTGTTACACTTAAAATTGCTACCAAACACACTCATCATTCCCATCCGAAAGATAGACGACACATCGCTATGTGCAACGACATCGCCCACAAACGGTATGGGTGTGCGATGTCCACGGGAAAGCCGTATTGCTACAACAAACCCGCTTACCACCGGCACTAAGATGATATGTCTAGGACACATCGGTTAGCGAGTCCAAGTTTACCTCGGACCAATTGCTCGTGAAGCAGCACACACGCCACCATAATATTCATTTTCAAGTCCCTAATAAGGACTAGTCATTTTGCAACAGTACCAGGAGCAGTCGGTCACCCGACCACCCCATACAATGCTTATGCATCAAGGAGACCTCCTATAATATTGCTTATGTATCATAGACCTTACTTTCATAAGTCATGTATATATAGGATTCGAACCCACGACCCTACTATTGTAATGCATATTAATCATAGAGACCTTCTATAGTATTGCTTTTGGATCATAGACCTTACTTTCATAAGTCATTCATATATAGGATTCGAACCCACGACCCTACTATTGTAATGCATATTAATCATAGAGACCTTCGATAGTATTGCTTTTGGATCATAGACCTTACTTTCATAAGTCATTAATATATAGGGTTCGAACTCACGACCCTACCATTGTAATGCAAATTCATCATGGAGACCTTCTTTAGTATTGCTTTTGTATCATTGAGTTTAATATCATAAGTCCCTAATATAGGACCAGTCATTGTGGTACAGTACTTCAGGCAGTCGGGCTCCCGACCACCCCATATATATGTACAACTGCAGGTATGTACCTCCGGCAGCTTCCTCCATACAAGACGTCTATACGTGAACTCCTTCCACAACTTAGAAAAATTTTCTTTTATACACGAACACCTCCCATGACTTAAACAATTTTTAACAAATTTTCTAATTATCTTATAAACGTTATTTAACTTAATTTTATAATATTTTTTGACTTGTATTTCTATTATTTATCTTATTTTAAATATTTTTTCAAGTTTTTAAATAAATTTATTTATTACGAAAAACAATAATTTTGCCTTTAATTTACTATGTTATTGGGATAATGTCTGAAATATATTAACTTTATGTTTATTAATTTAACTTAATTGCTTAATATATATCTTTTAAGACTATTTCTGACGCCCCTTTATATTGAATTTAATTATTAATAATAATATTGGGCCGTCACAACATGTATACTTGGGAAAGAGGTGACGATAGAAGCATGATAGATTTCATAATTGTGGATGAAAGATTGAGGGGCGCAGTGGTAGATACGAGGGTTTACCGGGGTTCTAACGTAGGAACGAATCATTATTTAGTTTTATGCCGAATTAATGGTCTATTCAGGCGTTGGCGCCATCGATCGTCTGTGTCTACCACTGCGTTACAGTGTATTAGAACAGAAAGGTTACAAGATGAAAGTGATAAAAAGAAGTTCAAATGTAGACTGAAAGAAAATATAAGTGGTTTGGATGAATTACGTATGAAGGAGTTAGACTTGGAGAATATATGGCAAAATGTAAAGAAAGGTTTAGTGGATGCAGCTACCGAAGTATGTGGTGTTAGTTAGAGAAAGAATGAAAGGAAAAATAATACGTTATGGTGGAATGATGAGATACATATGGAAGTTGAAGCAAAGAAGAGAGCATGGCTAGATTTACTAGCAACAAAGGCTGGTAATTCTGGCGGTACGAATGGTGATATTGAAAGAAAAATGGCAGTCTTTAGACATATTAATAAGAGAGTAAAAGAAGTAGTTGAAAGAAAAAAGCAAGAAAGAACGGATAAGAATGATAGAAGAATATCGGATAACTTCCAGGCAAATATTAAAATGTTCTGGAAACTTGTAAGAACTGCCAGGGGACATTCAAAACAGCCTATGATGAATGCTATAAGAGACGAGAATGGCTATATTCTGAATGATGAAGTTTTGAGTTTAAAGAGATGGAAGGAATATTTTGAAAGCGTGTTTATGAGTGAGGAGACAACGTGTGTACTAAGTGGAGTAGAAACACCGAAAGAAGAGGAAAGAGGTAGCGAGATAAGTATAGATGAAATAATGAAAGCAATGAAAAGCATGAAAGCAGGTAAGGCTGCCGGATATGATAGAGTTTCACTCGAAATGCTAAGGGCTGGAGAGGAAATGGTGGCAGGCCTGCTGCACACCTTGTTTAATTTATGCTGGGAACTGAAGCGGGTACCCGTAGACTGGTGCAAAGCCGTAATAGTCCCAGTATATAAAGGAAGAGGGTCGCAGCGGAACTGTAAAAACTACCGTGGCATAAGCCTTCTTAGCATTGTGGCAAAACTGTATGCTAAGGGTCATGAAAGAAACTGATGGAAAAATTTGGGATGTGCAAGCGGGATTTAGAAAGGGAATGGGATGTACAGATCAAGTCTTTTCCATGCGCATGATCGCGGAGAAGTTTCTGGCCAAAAACCAGAAGGTTTTTTGTGCGTTCATGGACTTGGAAAAGGTCTATGACAGAGTGGATAGGGATTTGCTATGGCAAACACTGAACTCATTTGGGATGAGCGCTGGCTTGATACAGGCATTGGAGTCTCTTTATAGGGACTCTAGTGCTTGTGTTAGGATCAACGGGGTCTACTCGGCCTGTTTTGACATCCATAAAGGTGTCACGCAGGGCTGTGTGGCTTCCCCGTGGCTGTTCAACCTATTTATGGACAGTTGTTTGCAAAATTTGAAAGTTGAATAATGCGGATTAAGAATGGGTGAGTTAACCGTCAAATGCCTTTTGTACGCCGATGATCAAGTTATTCTTGCGTCGTCGGCGGCCGAGTTGCAAATTATGGTTACATTAATCAACGGATCATTAAAAGAAAGGGGTATGATAGTGAACGCAAGTAAGACGAAGGTTATGGTTGTTGAAAGAGAAGAAAGTAAATCGATTTGTGAAATAAGAATAGAAGGGGAGTTGATCGAGCAAGTAGATGAGTTTGTATATTTGGGCTGCGTATTTAGCAGGGATGGGAGATATGATAAGGATGTAGAACGACGACTGAATGCGGAAAATAGAGTAAATGGGGCCTTGCACTGTATTGTGAAGAGTCAAAATGTGTCGAAAAAGGCACGTATGGCAATTCACAATGCTGTGTTGGTCCCTACTTTAACGTATGGTAGTGAAAGTTGGGTGTGGCAGAAGAAGCACAAGAGTAGAATAAACGCAGTAGAAATGCGGTCGTTAAGGAGTATGTTAGGGCTGAATCTGAATGACAGGGTAAGGAATTGTGTAATAAGAGAAGAGTGTGGTTTGCAAGATGATGTGGTGACCAGGATTAAGAAAGGAATGCTTCGGTGGTTTGGTCATGTGGAAAGAATGAATGAGGAAAGAGTGACAAAGAAAATTTATGGTGCAGAAGTGAATGGCAGAGTCGGAAAGGGACGTCCTAGGCGAAAATTTATCGACCAAATTGGCGATTTATTGAAAACGGGCCAAATTAGGAGTACCCTTAACCGACGAGCATGTATGCGTAAGTGTATGGATGTGAAGGAGGCAAGAGAGGTGTGTCAGGATCGTGCCAAATGGAAGTCCGTAGTCTCTGCTTACCCCTCTGGGTGACAGGCGTGAGTGTTTATGTAGTTATGAATATATATATTCGTTAAGTGTTATTACAATATTTCATTTAATATATGAATATTACTGATTTATTAATACGACTGTTATACATATTACTATTCTAGGTTCAGGGTTTTTTGTTACATACTGTATATATATATATATATATATATATATATATATATATATATATATATATATATATATATATATATATATATATATATATATAAATTTGGTCCCCAGAGAGAGAGCTAAACCTGCAGTGTGGGGCTAGATGAGTAGACATTTTGGCGACCTCTCACCTTAGGGGTACCTCGCTTAGAGTCGGGACGGTATTAGAAGCGACTGAACAGAGTAAGTAGCGCAACTCGAAGTATCTGAGAGATGAATATGTATATATATATATATATATATTTGCACGATTTGCTGTTAAGACTATAAGGACTTATAACGTGATGCTAGGGGAATTCTGCGGTCTGTGATGATGTTCAATATCGTGCCATAATTACGTTAGATTTTTTAAATCACAAATCCTCCTAATTCTGCAATTGAACTTAAACATGATCAAAATTTCCGTAAAGAAGATAGTTAAGTGTAATCATTTTGAAATTCAAACCCAAGCTCACCATTGCAAAACTTTAAGATACTGTGAATTCGTTTTGCGTAAATCGGACCAAAATATAATATGCGCATGCTAAAGTTAGCCCGGGTTAACTGCGACATCGGTAAGATGAAAACGTCAGTCTCCTCCTTGCTACCCCCACTAGATATCATAGGTGGTGTAAAGCATCGTGAATTAAAATAAGTAAAAATAAAATAATTTAATTAAACGTGATAGACATAGTAAAATAAGTTTTATTCAATGTTTAGTATTCGAGCAAGTATAATAAATCAATACTCGTTGTTCCTTATCTCAATTCATCTCAAACTATATCCAAATCAAGCGGAGACAATTAAGCTAATTCTCAGCTCAGCTTGGAAAGATTAGCGGAATTTATGCTTCATCGGCTTAAATATATTAGATTTGCGCGTCTAATAAAACACAAACATTGAGGAAATGTGAATTCCGAATACCTCTAATGCTCTTTCGTAGACTTTGTATATATAATATATTATATATATATATATATATATATATATATATATATATATATATATATATCTGTCTATATATCTATAAAAATTACACATGCTACGAATTTTTGCAATTGTTAGAAATAATAATGAAAATTTCAATCGAAAACTTCAAAAATATATAAGAGTAAATTAATTTTTAAAGGATAGTAGGTAATACTGATTATTGCTATATTAATACTAATTATCAATTCAATTTATTTGCTAATCTTGCTGTTTTCCTATTTAGTCACTAAAAAAATCCTGCAACGAATAATAACACCTTTTCGTTAAATACGTATTTACTTCCTTTTTGAACTTTCTTAAGCTTTTAATGGTTCTGATATATTCTGGTATTTTATTATATATTTTTATCGACATTGCATAGGGGCCAGTGTTTACGATATGTAACTTTGATGTAACTATGGATAGTTTTATTTTTGGTCTTAAATTTTTAGGGTGAAAATATTGCGGGAACCATTCGATATTATTTCTAACTAGAGAGCATATTTCAGATATACAACATGTAACATAATTAACGCACTTTGAGAAAGTAGTTCGTTCAGAATCGTTTACTGAATCGATTCCTATAATTTTTAATATAGGTAATTCTTATCTCAAAAATAATTAAAACTACGTAAATTACAGTCATTCAATTAAAATAAAGAAAAATGAACTTTATTTCAAGCACGTTAAAGTCTTTGCGTTCGTGAATTTGTACTGTGACCACAACATTCTTCCGGAATTAGTATAACTAATTTGATAAATAATCAGTGCATAAAAATGTTTAACTAAAAATTAAGTGTATGTATTATGATTATAATATAATATACTAATTGGGGTGCCTGAGGGTGTGCGTTAATTACGTTACATATTGTATATAGGGATTTTAATGTCAGGATATTATAATTAATAAAGTAATTTCTACAGCTTGTCATTGAGCCAATATTTGCAGGTATACGAATAAATTTTTTTCTGAATGAGAAATACTTTATCGGCGTCTGTGCTGTTACCCCAAAGTACCACACCGTAGCGTAGCCAGGCGTCTGCGTAAGCGTAGTAGGCACAGGTTGCTGTTTTTACGTCTGTGGTTTTTTTAAGTTCCATAAGAGCGTATGTAAAACTGGATAACATTTTGACAACTTTATTGATGTGTTCCTTGGGAATATTTAGGTATTGGTAGTTGATATGTATGGGGGGGGATGTTTTTGGTATGGTCTAAATTGCAAGAGTTTGGTCTTCTTGAAATTGATCTCGAGGTTTTTTTTTTATAGGACAGGGTGACAAACGAGCACACAGTCCACCTGATGGTAAGTGGTTGCTGTGGCCCATAAAAGGTTGGTGAGTGAAAGGTTGTGATCTTGAAGCCAGCAACTTATTATATTTAAAGTACAGTTTAGGAGATGGTGTAATTCTGTGCTGTTGGGACAGGGAAGAATTAAAGAAATATCATCAGCAAAAAGAACACAAGGGAATATGGAAGATCATTTACATATATCAAAAACAGCAAACATCCCAGAACACTACCTTTTTTTTTTTAACACGGGGAAATGCCTACGCATACCCGCCTCGCGGGGGCGAGGACGGGTTATGTCGGACTCGCACCGACTAAAACCCCATGGTGTTCCACCTTCGTCGCATATTGGCAGGGCTACGGGAACGCTTTCGCACACTTCCGCGGCCCTACCAGCGACTGCCGCCCGATGGCAGCACATCCTCGGGAGAGGAATATTCCTCCCCGTTCTCCTTCCCAAGTAAGGCGCACCAGAACACATGGCACGCCTTCCTCCACGGCCTCCAATTGCATCTGCGCAACAGACGCCCCCGCGTCCGATGCGCGAAGGCCATGGGGCCAGGAAAAACGAGCACTTAAAAGTACTAGCCTTCCCGACCCCAGCGGCGGATCTGGTCTATGGCTCCGCCGCCAACCAAGATTCGGCTGCGGAGGATAGGGAGAGCGACGCCTCGCAATACCGACAATCCTCTCCCCCCGCAGCCCCATCACCACCGCATCAACGGTGCGGCCCCGTTTGAGTCGCGGAGGATAGGGCGAGTGGCGCATCGCCATACCAACACTCCTCTTCCTCCGCGACTCCACCTCGGCTGCAGCGGTAGAGGGTGCGGAGTCGTCACTCGCTGCAGTCCACCAGCACACATCCGAAGTGGGCTCCCCAAGCCCACTCGGAGGTGGCCACCCCAGGCCGGCCCTTCACCTCGGGCCAGCCACGTGGGTTCCTCTTTGTTCACCGTGGGAGACCAAGCCACGGCTACTAAGCCCCCCCGCCACGACAAGGCGGGAACCCATTCGGGGGGGAGGACACTACCCTGGGGTATTGAGTATTGAGTGATTCAAGATAAAACATACAGCACACATAATTTCACATTTATAATATTTGTAATATTTTTATTTCATCGGTACATTTTCAATGCACTTTTTCCTCGTTATTTTCCAAAGCTTTGTGTTTCGACGTTTTGGTGAACTTTTTCTCTCGAAAAAATTTTTCGCTCATTGTTGTGATTTACATAATGTGTGTTATACTCACGAAGTATTAATGATGGTCATACGCAACGCGAAAGAATTTAAAAGGCAATAAATTCAACTTAAGTTATAAGCAAATTTGTGATTTGTAAAAAAAATATAGTAAATAAAGACCAAAAATTATCTCATTTTATAGAAAAACAGAACGTCCACTATCTTTCTAGTCATTACTATTCCCAATTAAGAATAAATGTTCAGTTTTTGCAAAGGTGTTGATCGTTAGTATATCCAATGATTCAAATGCATTTCATACGTTTCATTGCTGAGCATCGACATGGGTTTTGGTCAGGTAGGTCTACTACCACTAATTTGATTAGTTTCACTTCCTCACTATCAGAAACTGTTGACTCGCAGAATCAGGTGGATACCATATATACTGATTTTAGAAAGGTCTTTGACAAAGTTCCACATGAATTATTCTAATTGAACATTCAATTTAATCTACTGATGAATTTTCCTTCGAGTTTTTAGAGTTAAATTCCAGTTGACTGTATTACATGACAAATAATAAAATTATACGTATAATAAAATTAATGAATAGTCTAATCTAATATGAATAATCTAATCCAATGTTATTAATATTATTTAAGATGAATAATTTAATTTAATAATTTATCTATTATTATGAATAATGTAATCAATAAACTACGAATGATATTTGACATTTGTATGCCCGTGAGGCTGATCAGAGACTGAACTTTATTTGTATTTAATTAAGACCTTATTGTAACCTGTGAATCAATAATAAACTATATGATTTTATTTGATTTGTTGAGGCGTAGGATTAACGACTTTACGTGCTTTCCAACGCACAGTATAAGAGACCGAGAAAAACTCATTAAATAATTTTTGATTCGAATTGGGATTCAAACTGTACTACACATGATAAGAGTCCCCTATTACGACCACTACGATTAAGTTCTATGACCAGCAGTGGGACTATTAGAGAAACGAGGTAGTATAAAACTAGCATATTCTTAAATAAGTATGCCCTTTGTTTTTCCTCAACGTTTGTGAATTTTTAACCGAGTTAATATGAACTCAGTTAAAAATTCACTTATCTTTCCTTAGTTTATATAGTTATAAAATTTTATAATTGTTTTTAGACAAAAACGAATCGCCAAGTTCAAACGTTTGAACGGTTTGAAAGTTTTGTCAATTACCATGGAAAACATCATTGAAATTGGGTTTAAAATTGTCGGTCTTCGTTTTACAATACGACACAAATTAATACGATTTTTTATAGAATAAGGTTGACAAACGCATTCCGTCTAATAGTGTATGTATGCCGACGCGTTGTCACCCCTGCCGACTAAGATGCAATACCTCGTTTAAAATATAAAGTGTCTCCGGATCTCTACACTCAGCATACGAAACACAGCAGCATTGAGCTGCTATTTTACGTTTGTATTCTGTGGGAGCGTGTCCTTTCCCTTGTCATGCTGACCCATTCGTGCTACAACCATAATTTAGTTGCAGCATGGCTCTAACACGTAAATATTATTCGAGCAAACCGAGTTCGATCGATTTCTGTCGGCACTTATGAAATTGAAAGCCAACACGTTTTGACGTTATAATCCGAGATACTAGTTTTTAGATGCCTATCTGAAATGGAAAACCCCATCTTTGAGAAATTATAAAAATATATTATATATACAAAGTCTGCGAAAGAGCATTAGAGGTATTCGGAATTCACATTTCCTCAATGTTTGTGTTTTATTAGACGCGCAAATCTAATATATTTAAGCCGATGAAGCATAAATTCCGCTAATCTTTCCAAGCGAATGAGCTTGATTGTCTCCGCTTGATTTGGATATAGTTTGAGATGAATTGAGATAAGGAACAACGAGTATTGATTTATTATACTTGCTCGAATACTAAACATTGAATAAAACTTATTTTACTATGTCTATCACGTTTAATTAAATTATTTTACTTTTACTTATTTTAATTCACGGTGCTTTACACCACCTATGATATCTAGTGGGGGTAGCAAGGAGGAGACTGACGTTTTCATCTTACCGATGTCGCAGTTAACCCGGGCTAACTTTAGCATGCGCATATTATATTTTGGTCCGATTTACGCAAAACGAATTCACAGTATCTTAAAGTTTTGCAATGGTGAGCTTGGGTTTGAATTTCAAAATTATTACACTTAACTATCTTCTTTACGGAAATTTTGATCATGTTTAAGTTCAATTGCAGAATTAGGAGGATTTGTGATTTAAAAAATCTAACGTAATTATGGCACGATATTGAACATCATCACAGACCGCAGAATTCCCCTAGCATCACGTTATAAGTCCTTATAGTCTTAACAGCAAATCGTGCAAAATATATATATATACATATTCATCTCTCAGATACTTCGAGTTGCGCTACTTACTCTGTTCAGTCGCTTCTAATACCGTCCCGACTCTAAGCGAGGTACCCCTAAGGTGAGAGGTCGCCAAAATGTCTACTCATCTAGCCCCACACTGCAAGTTTAGCTCTCTCTCTGGGGACCAAATTTATACCATCGGGTCTCTGTTATCGTCTCTTAATATTCCACAAGACTTTAAACTAAGGGAATATTTATAAAAACAAAACCCCTTCTGAAAAGGAACCAACGGCTGTGTAAACGTTCAACTAAAAAACAGAAAGGAGGAATCGAGGCTTCTCTCGATCCGGCCTCCTATAACGCCTACGTTGGGTTCCGGAACAACGTATGTGATCTCCGCAACGGAGTAACACACAAGGGCGATAACCTCTTCCTTTTCAGCCAATAGGTTCAGACGGGGATTACGGGTCTTCCGAAGTCGTCCCGGTCCCAACGCCTTAATTCTTCGATGTGGACTGTATTATTTTGAGGGATAAATTTCTTGGGAATAAAAGAGCAATTATCTTCAAACCGTTCCGTGAGACAGTAATTACTTTTCCCTATCACTTCTCTACACTTTTTATTTCTTCTTATTGACTGCTGGTCTGATTCCCGAAGTTTCTCCGAACTTTCCCGAAGGATTCCCGAACTTTCCCGAAGGATTCCCGAAGGATTCCCGAAGGATTCCCGAAGGATTCCCGAAGGTTTCCCGAACGAATTGCAAGAAAACCCGTTTACTGAGCTACCCCAGAGCTATACGCGAAAGTGAGCCGCGCCATTCGCACGCTTGCGCAACTCAATTACATGAATTTGTTCTATCACTCTCTCACGGTTTACTTAATAACTTTATTTGCATAAGTCATACATTAACACAATTTACTTGTATAGATAGCGCAAAAAAATATCTATACTACGATATACATTACATATTCATATCACAAAAAAAGTTTTATTTATTTAACAAAATATGCCTATTTTACTCACACGTTCGAAGTTGAAATTTCTTAAATATTTAACATAGAAAGTTAAAACAATGTTTTCCACTTGAAATTATACATATCTTAACTAATACAATAGTTTAATTTACATTTTATCTATACATTTAACTATTAAAACACTTTTAAATTTCTATACAAAACTATCATTATTTCACTTATTCACAGGAATTTTCACATAAAAATAACACAGAATTCACCTTTTTTACACGTACAATCAATCTGAAATGTTTCACAAGTCATTTTTACATAAATTGCTGAAATTACAAATATTTAAATTTTTACATATTTGGCCTCCTAAGTACGTGGCTAGCGTGTGTCTATGAGCTCACACTATTTGAACAACTAACTTTGCACGGCTATCGACTATCAGCAAAAATGGAAAGTCTAATATACACCAATATCAACAATACTAAGGTGAATCAATGCTTTTACACAATTCTCAAACTGTAGGAAACTATTTCTAATCAGATTCTTATCAGTTATCATATCTCTTATCAGATAACAATATAAGTGAATGTTTTCATAAATCAATCATAGCAAATAGGCATTTGTTTTCATACAAAACATATCAAACCCATATAAGACAACACTTATGCTATTAATTTCCATTAATTCTATTTACTCACAAAGTGATCATCTAGACCGGGGAATAAATCCGATCTCTAACTTTATTTTAATATTCCTTTAAATTTACATCATTGGAAAGATGATTTCAACCGGGGAACAAATCCAGTAACATAATTTATATCTTAAAAATTCCTTATATGAATTTATTAAGAGATTGGCCTGGGAGTCGAACCCAAGACCTTCATATCATTAATTCGATATTTCTTTAAGATTCAATTAAGCATTTTCTTATCGGAATATTGTTACTTGATAATTTGCTTTTTAGAAGCTATTCGTAATCGGTTAACTTAATAAATTGAAATATTCTTATAGGCGCGTCGCCAACAATCTCCCCCCCCCCCGTGCATCAGCACCATCATTTGGGAGGCGTCGCGGGTACCAACACTATTATTCTGGATGTAGGTCTCCTCAAGATACCTGTGCTAGTAATGACGTCAACCACTCTGGTGTGACCGTCTGGTCCCGGTAGCGTCCTACTAATTTTGCCTTTCGGCCACGTATTTCGTGGCAACGAATGATCTATTATCAAGACAATATCACCTTCTTTAGGTTTCATGAACTTTCCGTTATTACCTGTTCGAGGTATTAAAGTAGGCATGTATTCTTTTAGCCATCTTGTCCAAAAATGGTCGGCTAACCTCTGTGCAGATTTCCAATTGAGTTGACCCGTCAGATGTTGCTCTAAAAATAATCCAGGTGGTCGATCACCACATGAGCGTCCCAAAAGAAAATGATTGGGTGTCAAACCCTCTTCAGGACTATCTATACTGAATGTTACCAGAGGCCTGGAATTTACAGTATGCTATGCTTCTAAGAGCAACGTATGCAGAACCTCCTCTCGCGGGCTTCTTTCTTTGAGCGTAGCGGTCAACGCAATTTTAATTGATCTTACTAACCTCTCCCAGGCGGCCACCCATGTGCGGTGCTCCCGGAGGTATAAATTTCCATTTAATATATTTTTTAAATGACTCATTTTTCATGCCGTCATAGCATTCTTCGCATGCTTTCAATAATTCTTTATTCGCAGCTTTGAAATTTGTCCCGTTATCGCTGTATATAACGGCTGGTTTTCCTCCTCTGGCGATAAATCGCCTCAACGCCATTATCATTGACGCTGGTGTCAATGAGGCTGCTAATTCCAGATGTACTACTCTGGTGGTCAGACACGTAAATAAACACCCCAGCGTTTTTCGTGTCGCCTTCCTATAGTCACACTCATAGGTCCGAAATAATCCACGGCTAAGCATGTAAAAGGTGGTTCATGATGAGCTATTCTCTCCAGAGGAATATTTCCTTGTGGCACGTTCTGCGGCTTTGACCTGTATGTCCTGCACCACTGACAGTGATGTGACACACTTCGTACTACATTACGCAAGTTCAAGACATAAAATTTCTGGTTCACCTCATTCATCACCGTCTAGTGATTGGCATATCCAAAATGATGATGAACTTCTCTAATCATCATTTTAACGATTTCGTGTTTACCGTCTAATACGACAGGTTTTCTACTTTCCTCGGTCAAATTAGACTTAAAAGGCAAACGCCCATTTAAACGGAGTAAGTTATCTTCTCCTATTTCCATAGATAATTTACTTAAGCGTGAACTTCTTTCAACGCTTTTGCCTGCTTTCAAGCATTTTATTTCCAAATGAAAACACTCGTCTTGAACAAACTTCCAAATTAATAATTTAGCTTTTTTCAAGAGCGCTATGTCCAACGCGCTATCGGGTCCTTTAACCGACTTTGCTAAAACTTTGTTGGAACACATAACCGACTTTTCGGCTGCGTCGTCGGGTCCTTTAACCGACTTTCTTAAACTCTTGAATTTTTCTACCGCTTGTAAGGTGCGTGTAGTTGCCCCAAGGAATTTCTTAAAGCTGCTAAATCGTCCGTAGTCGGGTAGACTTAACGGTTCTTGCTTTCTCAGCGCATTTACGCCTTTTGGCGATTTTTCTTCACCTGTTTCTAAGCTATTTATGGTGTCCACTTGTTTGGGCCATAAATCAGGACTTTTCCTGAGGAATTCAGGTCCTTGAAACCAGCGATGACTTACATCGAAGGTGGAAGGAAAACTTCTAGTGGCGTCGTCTGCCACGTTTTGTGACGTCGGAACCCATCGCCATTCACATGGCTTACTGTGATCTTCGATCTCAGCTAATCGATGGGCAACGAATGGTTTAAAAGCGCGAGGATCTGACTTAATCCACGCTAACACTGTACGTGAGTCTGTCCAAAATACTCTCTCGGATATCTCATACTTGCTCTCTTCACTAACTGATGCAGCCAGTCTGCTGCCCATAAGAGCTGCTTGCAATTCAAGCCTTGGAATCGAAATTGATTTCAGCGGCGCTACTCTTGCCTTTGCAGCGATCAGCGTAATCCGCCTTTCTCCTAGCTCGTCCGTGGTGACGTAATACACCGCGGCAGCGTATGCTTTTTCACTAGCATCCGTGATGGTGTGTAATTCTCCCTTGCCGACGCCTTCAGCAACTCTGGGTACTTCTAAATGACCTAATTTCTTCACTTCCGATATTCATTTACAAAAGAACACGTGTAATTCGTGTGAAACTTCATCCCAAGAGATGCCTGTCCTCCATACTTGCAGGATCAGCGACTTCCCTTGAATCGTTACGGGTGATGCGAGTCCCAAAGGATCGAAGACTGACATCACAGCGCTAGTTATCTCTCTCTTCGTAGGTGGTCGTAAACCTTCCATCACCTCTTCCGGTGTGTTACGAAGACTTATGGAGAAACTTATTATATCCCGTTTGATATTCCAAATCAAACCTAAAGTGCGCTCTGTGTGCTCTTTATCTCCCAGCGAAGCACTCGCTCTTATATTTATTCTTCATTTTACATAAAACTTCGGGTCGGTTGCTAGCCCATCCCCTCAGTAGGAAAGAAGCACGTTTATGTAATTCATACATATCGTTTACTATCCTTTCGGCCGTCGTCACGTTGGGAAATGCCTGTAGATAGTCATCCATATAAAAATTGCTTTCCGTAGCGGAAGCTGCTTCTGGATAGATATGCGCGTTATCCTGCGCATTCCTATTCTTCACATACATAGCGATGCATGGTGATGATGCCGCTCCAAATATGAGTGACGTCATTCTATACTCTTCCGGTGGCGCGTCACGATTGTGCCGCCATAAGAATCGAAGGCTATCCCTGTCTTCTTCCCGGATTTTCACTTGCAGGAACATTTCTTTAATGTCTGCCATCACTGCCACGCTTCCTTCTCTGAATCGTAACAGAACTCCAAACAACGACTTCAATAAGTCCGGTCCGGTTAACAATGCATCATTGAGACAACGTCCGCCCGTCCTAGCGGCGGCGTCGAAAACTATTCTTATTTTCCCCTTTTTGTGGGTGAGTCACTGCGAAGTGTGGAAGATACCACGTGCGTGGGGAAATGGAAATATGGTTCGCTTTCTCTGCGTAACCGTTAACGATGAGATTTTCAATTTGCTTCTCATATTCCTTTTTCAACTCGCTATTTTTGTCGAGCTTCTTTTCGATATTAAACAGGCGACTTTCAACCTGCGCTCTATTCGACGGCATGCACTCATTGTCTGTGCGCCATAACAAAGCAGTCTCGTACCTATTATTACGTATACGACGTACCGTTTTGCTCAAAATATTTAAAGCTCGTTCTTCTGGGTCGTTCGCGGGCTTTTGCGCAGATACTCCCAGAGATTCCAAACTAAAATAATCCTTGATTAACTTATCCATATCTTCCTCTTTCTTGGTGGAAATGTGGTTAACAATCTTGATTGGTTTGATGCCACCCGATATGTGACCATGTAAAACCCATCCAAGTTTAGTGAGCAATGCTACAGGTAGGTTCTTACCTCCTGAAATTAATTCACGAGTAACTATGAGATGCCAATTGTCCTGGCCAATTAATATGTTAGGTCTGGACCTCTCATACATCAACTCGTCCTTAATCGGTGTCAAATGAGAACACCCTTGCAATAATTCTCGGCTTACTGACTGCGGAGAAAGGTTAAGTGACTTAATTGTTTGTACACTTATCTCCTCTAAGTCTTTCCAGAAAATGCCTTTTATCTTAACGTTTAAGCGATTTGAACTGTCGTAGTTAATTCGCTTACCTCCCACGGCTTCAATACGTAATTCTTCTTTACGTCCGCGAGGCGCTAACTTCTGAGCTATCCACTCCTCTATGAGTGTCATGGTCGATCCTTCATCCAGAAGAGCTGTTGTCTTGACCTTTCCTCTAGGTCCATACAACTCGACCGGTATAATCTTTAAGTATGCACATGCCAGTGCATTCACTGTACTAACAGTTGTAATTTGAGCCTTTTTACCCCCCTCCTCCCCTTGCGGCGAGGTATTTTCATTGGGGTATCGGTGTAGCATTCGATCATGTGACATTCTACAACCCTCTACACCACATTTTTTCGCTTTGCACTCTAACCTCCTATGGTTAGGTGACAAACATTGGAAACATACTTTCGCTTTTTTGACTGCGTCCCATTTCTCGTGAATATTCATGTCCTTAAACTTGTAACAACTCACTATAGAGTGCTCCTTGTTGGATATAACACATTTATGTGTTACCCGACTTACAGGCTTGTCCTGGGTTATCATAACCACTTGTCGGTTGTGCCCTTTATTATTTCGGCGTTCTAGACGCTCGCTCGTATTACTTCGGCGCTCATAGCGCTCGCTCTTAGCACGGTTGCGTTCACACCCCTTTGCGGTGTGTACAGTTTGCTTCCAGAATTCAGGACGCTTCCGTTTTTCAGGCACATTTTCATTGCTTAAGGACGTTCCAAATTGTTCATTCAATAAATTTAAAAACTTGGCCATCTTCTGTAACTCTGGCTCCAAAGGATGCTGAGCTCGATATTCAAACCATTTAAATTTAATCATAGTTCCAAGTTTCTCCATTATGCGGCTCACTAACTCCGGTGAGTATAAATACTGTGGTTGATTCAACGCTTGTATTGTGGCAACCACGTTCGTAATACGACTTGCAAAAGATCCTATATTCCGATAATCTTCTGCCAATCTTGGCATACGCTTTACATTCTCGATTTCGGCTAGGATGAGCATCTCAACCCTACCGAATCTTCTTTCGAGAGCGCTCATTATTTCTTCAGGTTCACACAAAGTTAACAACAATGACTTAACCGCTTCCTTATCGGTGCCCTTTAATGCCCTCCTAAGGCGTGCGACATTCTGCATCCCTGAAAATTGGCTTCTTGTGTCTTCAAACACCGTTTTTAAAATTATCCATTCACCCGGGTCTCCATCGATCACCGGTAATTCCTGAAGGAAATGAAGCTGGGAAGACTTATCTTTTCCCGCTATCTTTATTGCACTCACAATCGCTTCGGTCAATTCTGAAACCTCACTCGCGTGTGTTTTCTGTGTATTTCCTTGGTTGCGCTCGATCTCCGCCCCTTTGCGGCGTGATCCTTTACACGCTTCCTTATCAGTAATATCGGGTTGCGTCACACTAACCGGCGCGCTCATTATGGTCTGTTGAACCCAACTCCTTACGAAAGGTTCCACCTGAGTATTCCGCTCTTCATCATCCTCACTCGAGTCGATCTCCTCTTCTCGGTTGAGTCGTGCCAACTCCAATTGAGACTTGGCTAAGGCAGCAGCTGCCTGTGCTCGTTCGAGCTCTGAGCGTTCGAATTTAATCCGCGCCTCTAATTCGGCTTTCAGCCTCGCCGATCGCGATGACCTACTACCTCTCTGTGACCCTTTGTCACTAGTGTGCCCGATTACTGTCCTTGACGATGCCGCTTCTTCGGTCCTTTGACCTACTTTTTCGACTACCGTTTCACTCCTGGATATAACGGATTGTTGTGCGGTGCTGGCCTGCGTACCACTGGTGTCCGTCCTGTTGCTTGTCGCTGCCATGGAAGTCCCTGAGTCCCACGTGCATGTGGACGTGTCGGTGGTGGCTCCACTTGAAGGAGTTGCCCCACTCGAAGCAGTAGCTGTGGTCGCTCCAGATGATTCCGCCTCTTTAGCCTTTCTTGAGAGCCCTGTCCTTGTCTTGCTTCCTTCGCTTCTCCCTGTCTGGTCTTGTGCCTTCTTCATCTTGCAGGAAGGTGATTGTTGGCCTACGGTCCCTAACTGTCCCTACGGTCCCTACAACCCCTTACCTACAACCCTTCTACACCCCAACCTAACCCCTCTACCTCTCCCCCCCTTTATCTCCCAACCCTACAACCTTACTACCACCCTAAACCACCCTAACAGCCCTATCAGCCCTATCAATCCTGAACGGGGCCTACCGAGGTGAGCCGTCCAGGGATGGAGTCTCGCAGGAATGGAATGGAGGAAAGGTTTAGGAACTGTCCCGCCAAGGAATATGACGAAACAGTCGAGTGGTAGGCAAATGCTCCACCCGAAGGTGTTGTGCCAGAGCCCAACCGTTTGGCACCGTTAGGTGGTCGGGATGTATGCTGCGCCTCGTCGCCCAGTCGCCGGTGACGCCTCGTCCAAGCGCCCTCCTCCGGCTGCGATGCAGTCAGGTGCCCACGAGCACCCTCGCCTGGCAGCAGCAACGGTGGATGCTTCTTCTTTTTGCACCCTCTGATGACCCGACAGGAAATGCCGGACACGGTCTTCCGACAGGAAATGCCGGACACGGTCGTCCGACAGGAAATGCCGAGCACGCTTGCCCGACAGGAAAAATGCCATCCCTGCTTGGCCACGATGAGCACCTTCACAAGGTACCTGCGCCTGGTAGCGATGCGTGCCCCATGCGAGCACACGCCCCAAGCCACAATCCCGGTTTTCTTTCTTCCGGTAGTTCCAGGTCCAGTCCTTCTGCGCTGACGACCTGGTCTTCTGGACTTTGGTCCTGTTGCTTCAGCTCAAACCTCCGGCTTCCTTCGGTTGCTGATCTTCACTCGGCTCCGAAGGTCTTCTTTCTCCACAACCAGCAGTCCACAGCTGGTTCCTTGATCCGGCTGCGAAGGACCAATTGAAAAGGAACCAACGGCTGTGTAAACGTTCAACTAAGAAACAGAAGAGAGGAATCGAGGCTTCTCTCGATCCGGCCTCCTATAACGCCTACGTTGGGTTCGGGAACAACGTATGTGATCTCCGCAACGGAGTAACACACAAGGGCGATAACCTCTTCCTTTTCAGCAAATAGGTTCAGACGGGGATTACTGGTCTTCCGAAGTCGTCCCGGTCCCAACGCCTTAATTCTTCGATGTGGATTGTATTATTTTGAGGGATGAATTTCTT
The DNA here is from genome assembly GCA_907164705.1 of Parnassius apollo. Taxonomy (NCBI): domain Eukaryota; kingdom Metazoa; phylum Arthropoda; class Insecta; order Lepidoptera; family Papilionidae; genus Parnassius; species Parnassius apollo. Next base: position 6,053,590 of record CAJQZP010001707.1, read on the forward strand.
GGGAATAAAACAGGAATTATCTTCAAACCGTTCCGTGAGAGAGTAATTACTTTTCCCTATCACTTCCTTACACTTTTTCTTTCTTCTTATTGACTGCTGGTCTGATTCCCGAAGTTTCTCCGAACTTTCCCGAAACTTCCCCGAAGGATTCCCGAACTTTCCCGAAGGATTCCCGAACTTCCCCGAAGGATTCCCGAACGAATTGCAAGAAAACCCGTTTACTGAGCTACCCCAGAGCTATACGCGAAAGTGAGCCGCGCCATTCGCGCGCTTGCGCAACTCAATTACATGAATTTGTTCTATCACTCTCTCACGGTTTACTTAATAACTTTATTTGCATAAGTCATACATTAACACAATTTACTTGTATAGATAGCGCAAAAAAATATCTATACTACGATATACATTACATATTCATATCACAAAGTGATCATCTCGACCGGGGAATAAATCCGATCTCTAACTTTATTTTAATATTCCTTTAAATTTACATCATTGGAAAGATGATTTCAACCAGGGAATAAATCCGGTAACATAATTTATATCTTAAAAATTCCTTATATGAATTTATTAAGAGATATTACTAAGAAAACGATAAACTATTCCGGCCTGGGAGTCGAACCCAAGACCTTCATATCATTAATTCGATATTTCTTTAAGATTCAACTAAGCATTTTCTTATCGGAATATTGTTACTTGATAATTTGCTTTTTAGAAGCTATTCGTAATCGGTTAACTTAATAAATTGAAATATTCTTATAGGCGCGTCGCCAACACCTTCAGATAACATTGTTCAGAGAACCGGGACAGGACAAAACCGTGAAAGGAAAAAGATATGTACATATATTTTTATTATTTATTTTTCAATTTAATTGGTATCATAAGTCATATTATGTTATTAATTTGTGGGTCAGATAAAACGAACAAGAGCCGATTTTTCAACCACCTGATAAATTAGTCCGTCAAATACGTTATAACCTGGATGCATATAAAAAGAAACAATTGATTGTATTTTATTCACGAAACTGTAATTTTTCATTTGTTTATTGTGTTTTATCTAATGAATAACTTTTATTTGAGGTTATATATGCCTTTTGTTTAAATTCTATTGTTATTTATAACAGCTATTTATCCAACGGTTAAATATTGACCCTTAGATCGACTTCGTAAAATATACAGTTGGGCGAATGAAAACAGAGGAAAATATGCAAAATGCAAGGTCTAGAATCTGGAATAGGTGCTGGAATCAACAATCCAATCGCCGATACTTGGCAATCCTACCTACTACGAGAGAGTTCCATATGTCTAGTGGACTTTCAAAAGTTGATAAAGATAGTAGTTTTTTTTATGAAACTGAAGTGACAAATGAAGTTACAGTCTATCAGATGGTAAGTTAATACTTCAGTCCATGGACCACCGCAGCCAAAGAAGGCAGATGCATTGTTACCTCTGAGGGCTTAAATATAATGTTTTAGCCGTATTTGTGCTATGCGATGAAAGCACTGCTATTTGGAGGTAGAAATATGTAAGATTGATCTATCCGGACGGATTTTGAGGCATAAAAAGTTATTACAATAACAGAAAACTTATGACTACAAACGGTGGTCATATCGCTTTAAGCGATTTCTGCCTGACAAACCGAACATAAAAGGACATTATAATTTTATAATTTGACGGGTAGGTGCAACGTGCAATATGAAATAAACGGGAAATAAATATTATTAAAAATAATATTTATAAAAATATATTAATAATATGTACAATATTTAATGATTATATATATACATACATATAATACATATACATATATATATACATACATATATATGTACAATAATTTTAATTTAATATATTCAAATATATACAACATTTAACAAAAAAAGTATTTATGAAAAGAGGAAAATACATATTATAATTTATTATTATGACGGGAACTTCAAATAATACTTCTTAAGTAGTTTTTTAAAAGACAGACGATCAAACAACAAAAACAGTACACAAAAAAGTAAAGAGAGTATATGAACATTCCGGCGAAGGCGAATAGGGAGTTGATTTCGAAATTTGGATACATGATCATATTTGCGTAAACCAAATATGAATCGAATGAATAAATTCTGAAGACGCTCAAGCTTGTTTAATTGCTCCATGGTAATATCAATGTAACATATGTCAGCATAGTCTAAAATTGTTAACAAAATAGAATGTGCTAACGCAATTTTGGTAGAAATGGGCAGGAAATTTCGGAGTCTCTTAAGACTTCCACAAGCTGCAAACATTTTCTTGCTTATATGTTCAATTTGAGGTGCCCAAGGCATTGTACTGTCAATTAGAACCCCTAGATTTTTTATAACCTTACTATAAGGAATAACAGATTTCTCAAAACAAACAAAGGGCAGCGTGTGCCATGTAATTTTTTGTAGTAGTTTGCTGCTACCTATCACTATTACCTGCGTACGTACTAGGGTTAACCTTGATTCCATAATATGTGTAAAATTCAGAAATAATTGTGAGATCACGATTTATGGATAGCACGGCGGATGGAAGATTTTCAATATTTGTTTGAGAATATATTTGGAGATCGTCTGCATAAAGATGCTAGAGCAAAGATATTCCTGAAGTAATAGAGCGTATGAAAATTGAGAAAAGGAGAGGAGACAACACGCCACCCTGTGGTACGCCTGCATCTAGAGAACACCACGAGGAATGAGTGTCTTCAATACGGATGCATTGACGGCGTCTAAACAAGTAACTACGAAACCAGTCGGTTGCTGCTGGAGATACGTTAATAGAACGGAGCACAGCTAGAAGTATGTCGAAATCGACTGCGTTGAAAGCATTGCTAAAATCAAGAAGAGTAAGAAGAATAGTAACTTGCCGATTTTCCATTCCTGCTCGAATGTCGTCTGTGATTTTAATCAAAGCAGTGACGGTGCTATGGCCAGGGCGAAAACCTGATTGGAATGTATTTAAGAGGCTATTTAGATTCAAAAATAGACTAAGTTGCTGATGAACAAGATGCTCAAGAATTTTAGAAAGAAAAGGTAATATGGAAATAGGACGATAATCACAGGACTTGGGATTAGATTTCTTGGGTAATAGAATAATTTGTGCATCTTTCCATAATGTAGGAAAAGTACCTGTATTTATAGAGTTGTTGAAAATTTTAGTTATGATAGGAGTCAAGATATCTAATAGCGGGAGAATTCCGAGTTTCAGCTGACATTATCACTACCAATTGCATTAGAAGATCAGATTCATCAATTGTCTTGTGAATATGACGTCGTTGCGCATCTCTACACATCGTGTTGCAACGATTCCTAAGTATCTTGTACTTCTCACGATTTATATCACAGGGGTCTTTTTTAAATTTGGATCTGGCTAGGTTCCTTCTTGACATTAGGACTTTGATTTCATTTGTGAGCCAAGGAGCCAGCAGATGCTTACGTATAATTGGTCGTAAAGGTGCATGCTTGTCGTAGAGCTGCATTAAAATGGAATTTAAAAGACGCACTTGTTCGGTAACGTCAGAGGTCTCATCAATTAGCGACCAGTCTATGCTGGCAGCATCATTTTTAAGACAGTCTAGTCCGACCGACAACGACAACGTAAGTACCTTCAGATTTTCAATTATTATTTATGGTTCGATTTATTGCTAATAAATAAAATTGGTAATAAAATCGCTAGGCAAGTATCCTCCATTACCCGTCAGTGGTCCAGGCCTGGCAGGTTTTACGTCAAATATTGTCCTCCAAACCGAATTTTCAGCGCGCTCTGTATTTCCTCACTCTTACAGTCCTATGGAGTGGTAATCCGATACGACCGGAGAGAAACTAGGCGCACGACTAACGACTTTATGTACTGGTAGAAATCGGCAGAAATTACCATAATTCGATAGAGATCATCAAAAGAAATCCTCTAACAGATTTTGTTCTGACTCGGGATGCAAACCCGGCGCCGCATGATCAGCTATCGCATTTATGATCCACCATACCAACGAGTAAGTCAATTTTTCACTTTCATGTTAAATAAAGTAGTAGAAGAAACATGAAGAAGAAAATTGGTCTTGATTGAAAATTCATTTTAAAATGTTACGCTGCATGATTAATTACATTCATGTCAGTTAAAAGGTAACCGAGAAATTCCGCAGTTTTATAAATTTGTAAACACGTCAATTCTTTAGTTTATTTTAAGTTCGGCTTTATTTACGTGAGAATGTAATAACTAAGAAAACACTCCACTATCTTTTCTTTTAAAAGTGTTAGAAAATGTGAGGTTTCTATATTCGACGCGTTAGTTTTTTTTTTGACATATTCACAGATTCTCGAAAATAGCTTAAATGGTTTAAGTGATTTTATTAATAAATTTCAAGAAGCGTTAGTTTTTCCTGGGACTGAATACATTGCCCAGGGGAAATCTCCCCTTTTCCTTTCATGACCAACATTTTAACAAAGAAGGAGGCTCTCAAGTCGACTGTACTTTTTTTAGTGTGTTACCCCAGAAAAATTTTCTAGGTGAACCGGTTTTAATAGTTATTTTTAATTTGAAACCATCTCATGTGGTCCCATATAAATTTGATCGAATGCTGATATGTATTTTTTGATTTATGCTTAATAATGCGTATTTACTTGACTTCGATTGCACTAATGATGTTCTCATTTTATTTGTACTGAAGTCGGTAGTACAAAACTTTTAATTTTACCACTTGTACTTTTAAAATCGGTTTTGATTTTTGTTAAGCTTTGTTACGCTAAATATATGAACTTTTAGGTACTTTACTATTTTAGCATTTATTCTATAGTAGCCCATAATATGCTACTGGTGGATTAACAAAATCAAAGGCACTAAAATTCAAGAAAATTCATATCTTATAGTCGTAAACTAGGCGTTTAAGATGAATGTGATCACTTATCATATTTTTTTTTTACTTTTTAAAAATAAATATATCTGAGAATAATCTGTTTTTGATTTAAAAATTTAAAGAATTAGCAAGAAAATTATAGTATTTGTATACCTATATCTCGAAAATTTGAATAACATTAAATGTTTTAAAATGTTTTGAAAAGTTATTCTTAAATTATCTGTAATGCTCTAAACTTATTTAAAATGATTCAAATGACTTATCAATTATTCTCATCGGCCTAAAGTGTTCTAGATTCTTCTCTTAACTTTACGAATAATCAAAAAAAGAAGAACTTTCCAAAACATTTCCGATATTTTCGAATCACAAATTACATTGGGAATTTATTAATGAGTAAAAGTTTTTCACTTGATTGTTATAATATTCCTTCCTACGTCCCTGGAAATACGTATGGCGAAAACGATACTAAATCCTTATTTTAATCTGTACGTAAAACATATTTATTTAGAAGTCATTAAGTAAATATACCTGCCTGCCACAATAGCTCACAATGCTACGGGTTGATTGACAGAGAATGCCGACAGGCATTAACTCCGCCAACTGTTACCTTAACAGTAAGCTGTTAAAATAAAGAATTAATAAATGAATAAATATAACTTTGCTATTAATTAATATTTGACCATGTAAGTTCTCCAGACCGAATTCCGGCCACGGCTGCCAACCTCAACGGAGGCTAGCCATCGGCTCAGGATGGGATTATAGTGCCCAAGTGTACACGCAAGCACAGGTGCACTCTATCTTCCCTCACTCTCATAATCCGATGGTACGGTAAACCGACACGACCGGAGACCTGCGCAGGACCAACGGCTTTACGTGCTTTCCGAGGCACGGTGGTGAGACACCGCCATTTGACCATGTATTAGTTTATTAGTAAACTAATAAATTGGTATGTATATGTCGTAAACAAAATTAATAAGAAATGTCAAAATGACATTATATGATCTTATAACTTCTGGTGACTAGCAGTATAACCATCTCGTTTTCGCTGTAATATCGTTCAGAATATTGAACGGTGGTTGTAGCATCTAAGATGTGAAACGGTTACTGTTACAGCCTATCTAAGTCTTCTATTTGACTGCCTCGTTGTTCCAGTAGTCGTAAACGCAATTGGTGACCATGAGGTCCCGGGTTCAAATCATGTGTCGAGCCAAAATCAGTTATTGGGATTTTCTGACAAGAAATTCTGAGTAGCAGTCCGAAGTCAGGAATTTGGCAGTGTTTCATTCTCCTTGTGCCGTTGCTATGCTTGGTAGTTGGGCCGGCAACCTCAGTTTTTATTTTTTAATTGTTATTAATATATTATTTAGTATAATAAGTACAATAAGTCCCTAATATAGGACTAGTCATTGTGCTACAGTACTTCAAGCAGTTGGGCTCCCGACCACCCCATATATATGTACAACTGCAGGCATGTATCTCCGGCAGCTCCTCCGTACAAGACATCTATACATGAACTCCTTCCGCAACTTAAGACAATTTTTAACAATTTTTAACAAATTTTCTAATTATCTTATAAAGGTTATTTATCTTTATTTTTATAATCTTTTCAACTTGTATTTCTATTGTTTATCATGTTTTAAATATTTTTACAAGTTTTTATAATAAATTTATTTATTATGGAAGACAATATATTTGCCTTTAATTTATTACTTTATGCTTATTAATGTAATTTTATTGCTCAATATATATATTTAAGACTATTTTTGATGCCCCTATTGGGCCGTCACACTATCATTCAACACCCTTATACAAATAAGTAATGAATAATCACTTCAATACTACGAGAGAGAAATGTAAAAATCACTAATAAATTTACATCTTAAACAGTAACTAATAATTACAGGTAATCGTTTTAACATATTCTTAAATAAAATATTTTAAAAAACATGACGTGGTGACTTTCCGAAGGAACTTTGAAATTTCTCTCAGCGTAGGTATTTATGTTACCTTGTGTAGCTGAGACTTAACAAATTTCGTCAGTTTAGGTAACAATATCGGCTTGTCGCTATAAAGGTTTCCTACGAGATCGTTAAATTGATTATGTAAACAAGTCTCGTACGACAGTTTTCTGAAGATTTCCCACTTCAAGCAGGAGAGCTTTTATTTGACATTAAAGTAATGAGTTTAAGTTTAAACACTTTTTTATGTATAACAATAGGACTGTTTTTTACCCGACTTTTCCAGAAGGAAAAGTTGTTTGCGAGTGTGTGTATTTATATACGTGTATGTATATAAATACACACACTCGCAAACAACTTTATATACGTGTATATATCTATTTCTTTGGTGCAACCTGTAGTAAACAGCTTGATGGATTTTAACATATTATTAGCTTTAACCGTGGGGTCGAGATAGAGTATAATATTTAAGATTTTCTTTTTTCTGTAAACTTATTACTAAAACGGGGTTTTAATTAATGTTTTAAGCATTAGACTTGTTATATGATTTTTCCGACGCAAGATGTACTGCAAACGGTTATTGGTCTGCTCAGCATTTAGCAGGAGAGCTTTAATTAAACTTTATATTAATAAGTTTAAGGTAACAAACACTCCATTATAAGTATTAAAAGTGTTCTTTTTGTACGCTAATGTTATGTATGTGTGCGTGGCTGCGCCCACGGTATATGTCTACAGGTTAATAGAGCAGTGTATCAATAGCTGTGTTGCGTTTCACGTATCTCCCGTATCACGAATATAACAAAAAGGATAAGATGACATGCCAGCATCTGTCTTTACATGCGATTACAATGACAACCTCATTACTCAAAACAAGACTAAACAGCCATTTTATAATCTAAGTCAATGCCCTTAACGATCTTAAGCTGCCTCACCACTTACCATCATTCCATCTGAGTCCTCAGGGGTGACAACGCATATGCATTTTAATTTTCAAGCTACAATAAATGTAAATGTTCATGGGTCACAGCATCCACTTATCTTAAACAACAAGGAACAGTGTTGCCACTTTGGTGACTTTATTAATTTAACTCTAGTTCTTTTCCCATTATGGGCATACTTAAAGCTACATGTTGTATATATCAAATTATAAGTATTTTATGAACAGTTATTCTTATTAAAAAATGTATTACGTCCCGTGTCGTGTGGGCTTTACGTGACACAAAAAGTATTTGTAGATTACATAAAGATATGTTCCGTGCGAGATTTAAACCACAGCGCCGAAGCTAAACGATTATTTACAGTGCTACCGAGCCATCAAGTTAATTAATTTTTACTCTCGTAAATGTTAACTTTCAATCTATTGAAGTTCAAGTACTAGACACAGGCTTGATCTCAAATCGAAGAGGGTTTTCGGGCAAGGAATTGTCTGCCGCGTGTGGCCATTGAGAACTTTTTTTAAATTTTACAAATGCGAGTTTCCTTATGACGTTTACCTTCACCGCCGAACATATGGTAAACAGGCAATTAAAATCGCAATTAACCATTTATTGGTGTCGTCGGGGATCGAACCCGGGTTACTCACGTAGCGCATATTTTACGGTACGGCGAAAGCTTAGTTTTTAAAGTTTTTTAAAGCATTGGGTGACAAACTAGCACACAGTTCACCTGATGGAAAGTGGATGCTGTGGCCCATGGACATCCAAATTTATCCTTAATTAAGAATCAAAATGCAAATACGTAGTCATCCCTGACGACTTAGATGGAATGTTTCGTTTCTAGTAAAAAGGAGCTCCGGTTCGCTACACTCACTATACGAACACAGCAGTATTACTCTGCTATTTTACGCTGGTATTCTGTGAGATCGTGGCTCTGCCCCAGTTAAGCCAAACCATTCGTGCTACAATTATAAAATGGCTGCAACATGGTTCTATCATGTTAAATTCGTAATAAGTCTCTGAGCTACCGCGGCGCTTTTACAATACAATACAATACTCTTTATTGTACACCAACAAAACATAAATATAACAAATAATGAACAAACAATGAGGGAAAAACAAAAGGCGGTCTTATTGCTACATAGCTATCTCTTCCAGAC